>PVKM010035934.1:0-14964 GCA_004027735.1 Carollia perspicillata
CGTGAATAATCTGCTCAGGACAGCTGGGGGCAGGGGGACAGGCAGGGCCTGGCTGTGACCTAGGACTGCCCCGGGGCCCACACAACAGCCCCCTGGCTGCAGGAGCCACACATTACCCCCTCCCCACAGTGCCAGCTGGACATCGATCAGCGGTATGCACAGCTAATTCTGCACCAGGCTGCGGGGTGTGCCAGGACTGTGCCGGGGCCGCACTCAGAAGCCACATTTGGTGTCTCTGCAGCCCACGAGGCAGACGCCATGCACATCCCTGGTCAGGGACGTTCAGACCCCACCCACGGACACTCGGCTAGTTCATGGAGGTGCAGGAACTGAACCAAAGTGGACTGACGCCTGGGACCATGCTTGGACACCTGGTGGCCCCATACACTCGCCAGTACAGCACCGGTGCAAGGTCCTCCGTGCAAGGTGGAAGGGCGAGGGGCCTCCAAGATGTACCTCCAGCATCCGCATCAGGACGTCTCTGCCGTTGCCGCTCTCCTGCTCGCTCTTGGAGCGGATGCAGTCCACCAGGTTCAGCAGGAGCTTGCAGGACATGGTCTGGATGCTGCTGGGCAGGGACTCGTCATCAATGTTCTTGGCGAAGAGCTGGACGGCGAGGGAGAGGTCGCTGAGCGGCAGGTGCTGCCGCACGTGGTGCACGAGGTCAGCCAGCGTACTGTAGGCGAGGGGCCTGCGGGTGGAGAGCGGCGCTGGTGCGTGTCGCGGGCCCAGACCCGCCGTCTGCCCCTCCACTGCGGCCCACCCAGGGCACCAACACTGCAACCACGCGTCTGCGGCACGCTTCGCAGGGCTTTGGTTTCCCCCAGCTACCCAACCAAACTCTAACATCAGTGTTTAAACTCTTTACTTTCCAAGTTCGTGCATGTCACAGTGACACTGGCACACGGGCTCATTAGCATGAGCGGAAATAATCAGGAGCCCAACCATACCCTGAATGGGTCTTACTGCTCAAAGACAAACAGCATGTGTCAGTTAATACCTCGTACACAGAGTGAGGAAAAGGGAGGTTTACACCTGTGAGTACTCGGAACAGTTTATTCTTGTAGTATTATTTATTAATTACTGCATTATTTTCCTAAGACCAACCGTAAAGCTACTTTTGCCCACCCTGTGTTGGAGTCACTTTGCAGCATAATGTCTGGGTTATCAAGCGCTTTCACTCCCCGAACAATCAGACACCAGCCAGACACGGGGTGCTAGACACCAGGGAGGCCACGGTGACCAAGGTAAATAGAGCCCCCGCCCCCAGGAAGGGTAAGGACAGAAGGGGAACACACTAGCAGAGAATCGAGTGCGTGTACTGGTCAGTGCTTGGGAGCTGTGAAAAGGGCACTGGGACAGACAGGTGCGAGAGTGCTCTGAACAGGGAGCCTGGCAAGTCCCTCTCAGGTGGCACCGACATAGAGACCATAGGACAAAAAGGGGCTGTGGGGGGAAAAGCCAGGGAAATTCCAGGTGGAGGAGGCAGGAGAGCCCTGAGGGGGAGCTGGCTGGAGCAGCTGTGGTCCAGGGCGGGGCAGCAGGTGGGGGAAGGGCCCCGCCCCGAGGGAGTCTGGGGGTGGCCTCCGTCCTGGGGAGGCTGGGGGAGCAAAGCCACTGGAGGGTTTCCAGCAGGACTGAGGTCGTCCAATGTCCAAATCCAGCCAGGTGCAACCACAGGTTGTAAGCAGTGTCTTACTTACTATTTTATATCTTTTGTATAGAAAACAGTAAACTGTCTACACCGCATTCAAAGTGTTCTGCCTATTTTTCAAAAGATCCACTACACCTCCCTTATCTGAGTCAAAGGAATTACTGATGTTGATTCATTTTATATTGTAAAGATGGTCAAATGCTAATTTTCTCCTTGAGAAACAAAAACATCCTCACAAATACATTTGTCCTATAAAATACCTAAGAAATGGAAACTGGAATACACCAAAGTTTTAACCGTGTTATTTGAGCTCCTTGTGCAGGACCAGAAGTTTTTCTCCTCTCTTCTTGGTGGGTTATCAAATACTCTTTCATAATGGAGAGATTCACTTACACAGAAAGCAAAAGACAAACCTAATGCCAGTCAGACAGTTTTACCCACAGTTAAAATCAGAAGGACCACTCTGATTTTCCCCTTTAAGCTAAGGCACAAGAAGCAAACACAGGCATTTCAATAAAGCCCTGCAGTTCTAGATCCAACGGGAACGACGGCCCAGCAGCGAGCATTCGAAAGGATCCCGATACCACGTGCCAGGAGCCACTGCCCCTCACACTTAATCAGCCAGACAGCATGAGTTTAATTGCATACCTGAGAGTCTCCCGAGCAGTATATCCTGAACCAATCAGTATGGATTCATCGAACAGCTTGTCCATGCAAGGAATGAACTCTAGAAAACAAATATCCATGGCACATGTCACCGACTAAACCAGGTACATCGCCCAGCAGCACTTTCACGGCAGCCAGTCCTGTCATCGTCAATCATCAATCCAGATGGGGCGGGGGTGGGGGGGTGGGGAGGGGAGGAGTAGCACGCTGTGTCTTAGTCAAAGACGCAGGCTTCGCCGGCCACGGACGCCCTCTGCTGTCGGAGGCAGGCAGAACCACAGTCAGCGTCAGAGAATCAACGGAGAAAAAGCAGGCTTTGCGACCTGCGCAGCGAATGCGCCCCCACCCAGCACCTCACTGGAGGCACGTCCCATCACCCTGAGAAAGCTGCCGCCACCCGACCAAACCTGTCTGGAGGAGAGGGCAGTTACCTCCTAAACGCCCCTTTAGTCACCACCCTGGAGTCACCCTCCTCACACATTTTATAATCAGTCCTTATGGAGAGCTAAGAACATTTCTGCATATAAATTACAAAGGTCTGGGAATTTTAGTCTTCGCAAAGACACGGGCTTCAGGTGAGGGGTGCCAACTCCCTGGAGGAAACTGACCAGAAGTTGGCGGGGCTCCTCTGTTCCCCCAGTCCTGCACATGGAACCACCACCACCGCCCCCTCCACGGGCCTGAGGACCCAACAGGACCAGAAAGATCTGGTCTCCACTCAGGATGTGCAGACAGGTGGCAGCCTGCACTTTCTAGGCCTCTATCCCATGTGCCCCTCGGGCCGCATACATCAAAGGACGTCTAGATTCTGGAACAAGCCCGGCATCACAGCCAGCTTCAGTGAGCCAGATGAAGCACCCTTTCCCAGCAAACGGCTGCGGAGGGTCGAAGACGGAAAAGAACCCTGTGCACTGGAGACACAGCACCACCTCTGGGCGAGACACAGCACGGCAGCACAGGGGTACATGCCCACAGCAGGAGGGCCAGAGGCCGCACCCCTGCACCGCCCTCCGTGCGGTGGCCAGGAGGACGGAGGCACAGGAGGACATTGGCAGAGGGCATGAACACCGACTGAGGGCGGGCTGGCTGGCCAGGGGTCAAGTTCAGGGGGAAGGGTAATAAATGAAGCTGTACAGCACTGGTTTCCAGATCCCCACCATGACCGAGAACCAGGGTGTCAGAGGAGATGGGTGAGCACTCCAGCAAACCATCAGGTTTTTGCAAATATTGCTCTTCAGAACTCAGGCAACTGGGCTACCATTTGATGCCATCTGAGATGCCAAGAAAGTAAGGCTATGTGGAAAATGTTAGTAGATGTGTAAGTGTGTAACGCACTAATGTTTACGTTAGCGTGAACTATGGGCAGGCATTTTTGTATTCTATAGCAACATGGCTAATATTTAACATGATCCTTCGATATTTCTTTGAATAAAAGCTTTCGAGATGTGATGCTGTTTGTTACCTATTTAACTCCAGGAGCTCCTATGGGCTTCAAAATAAACCATCCTAAAAGCTGAATTCAACAAGTCTAAAAGTACAAAAACATAAATGAGTCTGCCGTGATCAGCCCCTGGGGAGCAGCACCACACGGCCCAAAGGAGGGCCTGGCTGTGCGTGCCGGGGAGCATGCGAGTCTGCGATCTGCCAGCTCTCTGACAAGCAGAGCCCTCCCTCTGCAAAACTCCCCAGGCACACCCCTGGACCCGCACTGCGTGCAAGGCAGGAACACGAACGCTGACGTGAGAACGGCGCTCCAGGCACAGCCCGGTACCTTCAGGAGATCTGAAACGCTCCACTGGAAACGATGCCACTTGGACACCGCTCGGAGGGGAACACCCAGGAAAGGCAGACAGCAAGGAAGTCCCCCCCAACAGGGGCGAAGGCAGCCAGCGCCGAGGGCAAGCGCTCCACTGCGCAGCCTGGGTGAGGCTTGCACGTGTGTGTGTTCCATGTTTCTGGTGAAATCATATACTTCTGTGCACTTTCCTATACGTGCTACACTTCAAAAAGTGTTTTAAATCTATCTTCCTTCAGCAATACCCACATACACAAGTCACACCGTAATTATTGTATTTTAACAGCACAAAAATATCTGAGCTTTGGTGCTAACTCAAGTGTAAACTCTCAAACTGTCTCTTCATGTTTCAAAACTATGTAAGGAAGCTTGACCTCAGTTCTACGTGTGCTCTGATTTACAAGCAAATAAAACACTTAATATTGAAAAACTACTGGAGGAAGTGATTATCATATCACAATTAGAATGGAACTTCAACCTGAGATTTGGACATACCAAATGTAAAAAGTATTTAAAAATTAAAATTCAGTAATTGATAGAAAAAGTATAATTATCAGATTAGCCAAAAGCAAGTATCAATCTTGTGCATAAAAAAAGAACCAATCCATTACTACACAGCATGGAGAACAAAATCACTGTTTCCTTCTTACCTTTTAAAGTCAGAGAGCAAATGGCTATTTGGAATGTCAAACGTTACACTGTCAAAAGGCAGAAAAGTACCAAGGGCAGCTCAGAACATAAGGAGGCTATGCCGAGAACACCCTCACGGTAATCACGAGATCGTTGAGAGGACAGAGGGAGAACCCCGGTGGGGGAGAACCCCGGTGGCAAGCTCGGAGGCAGGGGGAACGGGGGGGGGGGGGGGGGGGGGGGGGGGGGGGGGGGGGGGGGGGGGGAGGCAGACAGGCGGAGAGAGAAGGGGGAAGGACATACTCATGCTGGCTGTAAAGAAAGGACGAGGTAAGCCTAAAATATCTGAGCACCGGAGCGAGAAGACTCCCCAAGACAAGGTAATGTCGGGCAGAGAGAGGACACCCACGCTGCCGTCTGCCACCCAAGGCCCGACTCGTGCGGAAGTTCCCTCAGTAAACCCTCAGCGTGGGAACAACGGACCGTCAGCCAGTCCCGGCCCTAGAGACGCGGGCAGTGCGCACGCCAGAACCCCAGACGAAAGACATACGGTTTCTGAGCTCGGTCGTGAGGATGTGCTTTGCAGCAATGAGAAGCTCCTTCCTGAGGTGTGCAGTCTCTGCCGGACAGTTTGAAAGTAACTGTAACATCCCTTTTACCATTTGCTGAGAGTACTTCGTCACCAGCTCCTGCAAAAACAAGACAAAAACAAGTTACACCGATAGGTGTGTACTAAGAAAACCCAAAATCTGTAAACTCTTTTAAAAATTCAATAAAAAACTAAGCTTGGCTTTTCAAAGGACCCCCTGAAAGCAACAGGCTTGATGAACCAGCATCACGCACAGGGTGTGAACAGCGTGAGCACGCACACGGCCACGCCAGGAGGGCGCAAGCTACACAAACGCAGGCCCTTCGACACAGCGGGACCACAAATGTCTTCCCCGAACCTCCCCGTCTTCTCTGTCCTCAACGAGGAACACGGACGGCTTGAGCATCGAGGGGCAGGAGGGATGAAGTTACGATGGAGCAGAGACTCCTCACTCAGCCACCCCTTCGAGGAGAGGTCCGAATGACACCGAGGACACGTTTGGTCAACTCAGTGAGTTCCGGTCACCACCTCTTGTGAGGTGCTGTAGGAAGGCAACTGACCACGGAGGCTCGAGCTGACTGGAACTCTGAGTCAGCGGTACCCACTCGAACTTTTACAACCCGGTGTCCCACCTCAGGGCCCGACTGGGTCTGGGGGTGGGAGGAGGAAGTGGACCACAAATGCACCAAGGAAAATTCTGTGGGGTGAAGAGACGCTCTGTATTTTGATGCATTGCCTGCCGGTTACCAACTGTATGCATTTGTCAACTGGTCTACAGTTCACCCACAAAAGGAGAACTTCACTGCGTGAAAACTTTATCTCAGTAAACCTGACTTAAAACAAGGTTGAGGAACTCACCTGGTAAATTCTGATGATATAAGCTAAAAACGACAATGTTTTAATCTGAGCAGCAATAAAATCAGCATACAACTCCTTGTTGTAAAGCTTATGTTGCCTGAACGAGAAATGAATAAAAGTCACATTAGCCTGGAACTACTGAGCCCCAAAGTCCAACTTCCGCCCAGACCAGAACAGCACGGCAGCAGGGACGCACGCCCAATGCCCCCCACGCAGCTTCGAGCAGCACGAGGGCTCAGAGGCCCACGGCGAGCTGCGCTGCAGCCACCCCACAGCGGCCCGGGGGCACCCCACAGAGCCCCTCACCCCGCAGACAACATCGGGGCACCTATCTGCCCAACCAAGGAGCCCGAGCTAGGGCCACCGGGGCCATTTGAGCTGACCCACCCTCAGATCCCACCCTCAAATGACTAAGAGCCACTTAGGCTACAAGTCAAGAAAGCGAGTGACAAACGTCTTGGGAGGAATGCTGCCGACTCGGAGAAAGAGCTTCAATGGGAGAAGCACCATGGTTCACCTAGTCCGCGACTGAGAGCAACGGGTGGGGGAGACGGAGGGAAATAAAGAGGGTCAGGAACATTCTAGCCCTGGCTGGTGTGGTTCACTGGATTGAGTGCTGACTTGCAAAACAAAGGGTCGCCGGTTCGATTCCCAGTCAGGGCACATGCCTGGGTTGCAGGTCCCCAGTGGGGGTCACTCAAGAGGCAACCACACACTGATGTTTCCCCTTCTCTCCCTCCCTTTCCCCTCTCTCTAAAAATAAATGAATAAAATCCTTAAAAAAAAAAAGAAGAACATTCTAGCACTCACGCGGAAAAGAACAGCAAGAACAAAGAACAGCTTGGAGACCCCACAGAGAGAAGTGAGTATGGCAATGCCTAATGGTAGTCCCAAATTTACGAGACACCACAAACCAAGGTATTAGATTAGCTTGTCTTTTTCAGTTAAGAAACTATCCCAGTCATCTTTGAAACACAAGTTCAAAAAACAAAAAATACATATACTTTTACCAAAATCTTTCCACTTGAAATTTTTCTGGCTTACAAATGACAACAGTGCGTGTGCTCTGACCTGGAATACGGCACCATGACAGGGGGGCTGCACCACTGTCCGGAGGGGCCTTACCTGGCTTGCGCAGACACCTGGATTGCGATGGTGTTCATGATCAAGGGCACAAACTCGGCGACGACATTGTGGATGTTCAGTTTGTAGAGCTACAAGCGCACAACCAGATTTCCATGCTTTACACGCTCTGCCACAGCCAGATAACGTGGGGCGGCAGAGACACTACAGAGGCCGGCACATCGGCGGGCCCGTGTGGACCCTGAGCGCCAGCGCGCCGTCACATGTGAGCTCTGCCCTGGAAGCAGCCGCCAAAGCCCAGGAAACGCACGTACCTGGTACATCAGAACGACAATAATGGGCAGCTCCGCCAACACTTTCAGAGACAGGGATCCTCTTGGGATAATGGAGTGCTGTAAGAGAGTGACGAGCAGGGCTGCGGTCACCCCGCTGCGCCACGCCAGCCCCGCCCAAGCCCGCCACTGAACGTCGCCCCCTGGAACTATAAGAGGGGGCTGCCAGCGCGCCCTGGTGCCTGTCTGTGTGGAGAGAGCCACACGAGCCTTAAAGCCAAATACACAGAAGATTTAACAGAGAGGTTTTTGCATTTTCCTATGTAGTCCCCTGTGGTAAATAACTTTGGGGAAATTTTTCAAAACTTAGAAATTCAAATCATGTGAGAAAAACTGTTAATTAGTATCTATTATTTTACTTAAAAGAACAATAACAGAAAGGGCACATTTACCAAGTTTTATTCAAAGATACTTAGAAACAGAAAATGGTTACAATAAACACAAGAAAAAATGTAATCGTGTTAATATATAAGAATTCATAAAACAGGCCTGGCTGGTGTGGCTCAGTGGACTGAGAGCCAGCCTTCAAACCAGAGGGTTGCCAGTTCGATTCCCAGTCAGGGCACATGCCTGGGTTGTAGGCCTGGTCCCCAGTGGCAGGTGCGCAAGAGGCAACCACGCACTGATGTTTCTCTCCCTCTCCTTCTCCTTCCCTTTCCCTTGCTCTAAAATAAATAAATAATCTTTTTAATAATTATTTTAAAAAGTCAGTTTTAAAAAGCTCATATTTTCCTCTGCCAAGTAGAAAGACATGGATAAAAACAAAGCAAAACAACCGAAGAAACTCACTGTCCTCGTCTCACTGTCCTCCCGCTCGGGACTGACTTTCACAGCGACCGTCGTGATCATCCCAACCATTTCCGGGGGCGGGACTGTGTTCTCAGGGATCACCTGAGGGTTCTCAAAATAGCGGTTCTACAGGAAAACAAGAGAAGGCTTTTTTTCCTCGGGTCAAAAACAACGTTCCTTAATGAGACAGACGTCCATGACACGTGGTGGAAGAAACCCGATGCCCTGTGTGTCTCTCTTGCTCAGTCACACAGTATTCGGGCTCCTCTTTCTCCAACACCATAAAGACAACATGGCAGAGATGATGTTTCTCCACCTCCCAAGAGAAAGCAAATACTTGTCCTGAGTACTTTCTGCTCCTGCCTGGCTGAGATGAAATACGCGTCAGACTGCACTACTACCTCAGCGAGGCAGGAAGAATGGACCCCGTCCCTCCAGCGACAAGAAACCCCGGGTGCGTCCCTACTGAACTGACTCTCCAAAGAGTCTCCTAAGTGGAGATCAAAGACGGGACCAGAAACAAAGAAAAGGTATTTTAACACCCTTAGTTCTCAAGGGAATCTGGACTTCACGTCAAACAAAACAGCTTCTTATGACCACCTCTGACGGAAACTGAAGGTGACATAACTGAGAACGTAATTAATTTTAATTTTTATATGTAATTAGAAGATTATAACCCTCAAAATATCGAAAAAGTCAACTTCAGCATATGTTCACCTAATTTTTTTAATCTTAAAAGAAATCTTTAAAATAACACACACAGAGACTCAGGCGAAATGATTTTTACGGAAACACTACTTGTGGTGAAGAATGGAAAACTGGGGAAGCCGCCCAGGGAGACGGGCAGCTGAGGTGCACGCGTAGGACAGAAAACTACGGGGCCACTACAAGACGTGGCTGCCGGCCAGAGTCTCGGGAGATGTTCCAACTGCTAACAGCGACTCCTTCCACTAGAAAGGACAGAGGGAGAGGAGTTCCGCCTGCTCTCCCACTCACCTCTCCACCGTCAGCGTCAGCGTCGCCTGGAAAGAGCTCTTTCCATACAGGAAAGAGTTGTAACGATACAGAAAAATGCAGGCGTATACACCCCTCCCCGAAAGGCTTCACAGCCGTAAGCACAACCATCTTTAAAAAGCACCGAGTGAAACACAAGACAAACCAAAAATGTCAATGGTTGCTTGCAAGTGATAAAGTTGTGGATATATCTTCTGGGCTTTTTGCCCAAATTTCTACAATGAGAATACATTAAATAAAGTATTTAATCTAAACAGTAAAACCAAAAGAATTTTTTTTTTGAATGACTGATTTATCAACCTAGATTCTGATTGTCAATAAACATGACCTGTTCTATAATTAGCACCCCCCCCAATTACTCCTTCAACCTAGGTGCTCCAAATTAAATATAAGTAATGAATTCAAATGATATTAAAACCATACCACTACTTTTGGAAGCTCCTTGTAAATCTGCTTCACAAAATCCAAAAAATGATGAATCTAAAGGAAAAGAGAGACAGTGTAAGGAAGTTATTTATAAACAGAAAATGCTTACAATAAATAAGGAAAATGTTAGTAGTCTTAATTTACAAGAACTCTTGAAGTTAAGAAAAATGTTGGACCCAAAATACAAACTGGCAATGAATATGAACAAAAAAGATGCCCTGGCTGGTGTGGTTCAGTGGACCAAGCACCAGCCTGTGAACCGAAAGGTCACCGGTTCGATTCCCAGTCAGGGCACATGCCTGTGTTGCAAGCCAGGTCCCCAGTGAGGCACGTGAGATGCAACCACACATTGATGCTTCCCTTTCTTTCTTTATCCCTCCCTTCCCTTCTATCTATAAATAAATAAATCTTAAAAAAAATTTTTTTTAGACATTAACACTTTTGACCTAGTAATTCTAGGTTGACAAACCCAGTCTATGACATAATTTGAACTAGAAACAGATATTCAATAATAGTCAAAAAAATAAAATTTTCTGAAATAACTTTAAATATCTAAAACCAAGGGTGCCGGTACTAAGAATACTATACATCCAATAAAAGTTAACTTTATAAAGAATTTGTATTGAAAAATGCTTAATACATGAAGGGAAACAGTCTGATGTCACACAGGGTGTGACAGTCACTGTATAGAAAACACCACATACACACAGGGTGGGGAAAGGGAGGAGATCCATACAGTCTCTAATACGGGAAGAACTGTATTTCACTGCTATGCTTCCAGTTTCCAGATCATCTACAACAGGCATTTACTAAGCTTACCATCACAGAACACACTATGAATTACTGCTAACAGAGAGTATTTAGTATTTACTCCATAGGAGCTGAGCACTGTGCTAAGAACTGTAACTTTTACATTTAAATTCTTCAAGCAATCTTCGAGGACACACGGCAAGTGTCCTCACTTTGCAGAAAGGGCTCGAACAGGCTGAGGTTTACCCAGGGTCACAGAGCTACCGAGCTGCAGATGTTCAACCCTGGCTCTGCCTCCAGAACCCGCATCTCAGCCTGCATACATCACGACGTGACTGGCGCCTCCCTGCCCATCAGACGTTTCTGAGAACCGGGAGCACACAGGGAGCCTGGCCAATGCAGTGGGTAACACGTGTCAGCCTCTGACAGATCCAGTTAGATATACGTGTACACACTCAGAACAGAACAGGCACCTGCTAACCCCGCACACGACCGCCCCCAAAGAGGCTGTGGTTTCTGCACTTGCAAGCAGCCCGCGCTCCCTCAACACTCCGAGAGAATAAAAACTGTCATCGGCACACTTTATAAATGCTCGCAGGAGAAACACTTACTTCTTGTGTGATGGCTGGCCGAAACTGTTTGTGCAGCTCAATAATTATTCTCAGACAAATAAGAACGTTTTCTTCATTTTCCGTCTTAAAAAAGAAAAAGCATTTAAGAGTTACAATTCTGAAGACTTATTTTAACCTCACGATTAAAGGCTCTCTTCTAAGTATTTTTCTGTATGCACACACTCCATCAGCCAACATGGATTTGATTGGTTGAAGATTCCTTGAACCACAGAACACAACTGCCCAGACAGGAAGCTCCCACGGTCTGTGGTGGACTGACCACCCGGAGGGCAGCCCGCCGTGCATTCTTGGAGGTAACACTCGGACAGACGAGGTAACTGGCATTTGTGGCAAGTCACTCCACGAACTAAGGTCTGGAGGTACTGCCAAAAGAAGGAGCAACTGCTGAGCACTCCCCATGTACTGGACTGAGCTAAACACCTCACACACTCTCTCCAAGTGGGAGGTTCCACCCGCACTGCACCTACCAGGAGGCTGAGGCTCAGAGGAGACCAGCCCCGTGGCTAACAGGACACAGCTAACAGGTGGCAGCCGGGATCTGCGTCCAACTGTCCCCCCTCCCAAGGGGTCCAGAGACATAAGAGAATTCTAAACACATCAAGACTAAGAACAGCAAGAAAGTAATTTTAGAGGTTAACTTTACAGGTACCAGGCAGATCAGCCCCAAGAACCCGAGGAACTCCCGGCAAGCCCCTACTGCTGCCTGACACACACACACAGCCGGAAAGCACAAAGCCAGAGAGCCCTGCGCTGCGGGCGTCAGCCACCACGCAAGTCATTCTCAGGGACTTCCACCACGCAGTCAATTCTTCAGTGACTCAAAAAAAAAGAACGTGCAATCAGAATTAATAATCTTTCAGAGTAATTTGGTGGTAGGCAAAACAGGGGAAAAAGACACTGTGAATCAGAACTTCAGTGAAAGGGGAAGAGCTACATAACACTGGCGTTTACATCAGGGAAATCAGAAAATCACTGAAAGCTGTGAATAGAGCAAAACACCAAGAATTCTCCAAGGTTACCTCTAAAAAGCGGAACATCACAGACAAAACGTTTTTTGTGTGCGGACGAAGATGTTCATTGGTTGGTATTCTGTGAATGATTTCAAGAACTAGCTTCCGCAGTTGCTGGTGGAAAAAAAATAGAAACGTAAATACAAAACCCTTCCAGGAATTCCAAAGTCGCCTTCCTGCATTCTCCCAATGTCACACGGCCACCTGGGCCTGTCACTGGTGACTCCCCGACCTCGAGGGGTCCCATTTGGGAGTGCCCCTGTAAACTATCTCACTGTAATCCGAAGCACGCACTGCAGATCATCGCTTCCAATGCTTCTGCAACAGTGTACCGGACCAACCGAGCACGGTGCATTTTTCCTCGTTCACACCTTACCTCAGGCAGACAGGGCTCTAGGGTATGAGTGTGGGCTGGATTTACGAGGAAAGAGCAAAACAGCACGGGAACTTCACCGAGATCTCCGTCTGCAATCTCAGTTTAGCTCCTGCAGTGTTCTCTCCAATTACTCCAGACCCGAGGACTAATTTCATCCGGAGCTACACTGAGCTTCCCTGATTCTGTCTACGGAGCTCACAAGTAAAAGGTAGATCAAATATGTAAATATATACACACATCTTGAAATGGCACAACATAAAAACGCTTCATTTAGCCCTGACCAAGGAGCTCAGTTGGTTAAAGCATCAACTGGATACGCCAAGGTTGCGAGTTTGATCCGTCAAGGCACGTAACAGAATCAAACGATGGCCCTGGCTGGTGTGGCTCAGTGGACTGAGCGCCAGCCTGTGAACCAAAGGGTCACCGGTTCTATTCCCCAGTCAGGGCACATGCCAGGGTGGAGGGCTAGGTCCCCTGTAGCAGGTGCAGAAGAGGCAACCACAAATTAATGTTTCTTTCCCCCCTTTCTCACTCCCTTGCTCTCTCTCAAAATAAATAAAATCTTTAAAAAGGAAAAAATGTGATGGGACTGCTTTAAAAAAATCGCGAAGAGGAGAGGGTAAGAAGAGCGGGGCGGTGGGGGGGCCTGAGGGGAGGACGACACTGGTCATGGATTATACGAACTAAAACGAGTAAGAGCAGAGTTTGGACAGCAGGTATGGGGAGAGTCCAGAGACCACTGGTCCTCCCTTTGTACGCTTTCCCGGTCACTTATAGTAAGTAGTGCACCCCCCATCGCCACGTCAGCCAACGTGAAACTTTAAAACCGTGGAAGACACGGACTTGACGAAATGAAACCGAGACATTCACGTGAGAAGGCGAAGGCCTTGGGCGCAGCCACCCTCGTGTGGTGAAACCTCTTCCATCTTTAAGTGGAACCACAGGACTTTTTTAGTTGTTTTAATCCTACCACACGCTAATTTTTCCTCATTGATATTTTTAAACAGAATACCTGGGCTGGTTTCTCCTGAAGAAACTGAACTTCTCCATCTTGCAGAAATGTAAGAAATCGAGGGATGATATGTTCCAGGAATGTAGAATATTGAGGAGATGACGTTACATTCTAATTATGCAAAAACAAAAGATATCCCCATTAAGTCTGTGTACATACTTTCATTTCAAATTTACATAGTATCACAATAACCTAAAAAGAATATAAAACATTGTATCAGAATTAACGGTAATTTTTAATACTTTTAGATGCTACGGTGCTAACGCAGTTTTAAATAAATCAGGATGACTGTTGCCTCTGAAATTCAATCCGAGAGAACTGAATGCTAAAATTCGCTGCTGAAACCAGCAACGCAAGGGCCGCAGGAAACGGCGGATGGCAGCCAGGCCCAGGCCGGCTCCGCCACACCAGGTGCGAGACCTCTGAGAGGCCCTTCAGCTTGCAGACCTGAGCTTCTTCACGAGAGAAGTGGAGAGCTGAAACACACTGACGCCTTTTCCAATCTAAAACTGACATTATTACTTAGGTCTAGATGAATTAGATTATAATCTAACCTAATCCATTATCTATCCTAGCACGAATTATAAAAGGAAAACAAGAAATGAAACTATACTTTTGAGTAAAATGGCCACTCACGCAGCTTGCAGATTGAGTTTAGGATTATAAACCTCTGCATCTTTTGGTGTCCCAAACACCAAAAGGTCGCAGCTCCCATCCCCGGTCAGGGCACAGGCAGGAGGCCACCAATCGATGTTTCTCTCCCTCACTCTTTCTCCCCCACCCCACCTCCTTCCTCTCCCTCTAAAATCAATGAACGCATCCTCAGGTGAGGATCAAAAATGAAAAGGAAGGGTATTTCCTGCCTCATGTGATCAGGTAAACAAACACTGCACGGATCGATATATATAAAGCTCACATCGGTGTGCGCAGTGAACGCTCAATGAATACTCTGTTCGCGTCCACAGCACGCCTGCGCGCTCCATGAACACTCCGGTGCAAGCTTTCTGTTCGTTCCCGCCAGGCCTCACCACAACCCTCAGGGGAATGTTCTGCTCATTTCACAGATAAAGGAAGGGGCTCAGAGAGGTTAAAACCTTGCTGAATGTCAGAACCGGTAAGTTTTGGAAGTGGATTCAAATTCAGTGTGATGACCAAGTCCTTTACTCCTTCTACAGTCTCACCAGCTTATTTAACAAAGACACTAAACTCCTATCAGGCGCTCAGTATAGACAAAATCATAAAGACAATATGAAGATCATGCCCTCGGGGATGGGGGAGCCAGCAGTGTGCTGGAGAAGACAGGAATCAAGAGAAAAAACAACAATAAGAACGTAACAAAATCTACCAA
>PVKM010035935.1:0-14976 GCA_004027735.1 Carollia perspicillata
TGATCTCTGTCACAGACATTCCACGGATGGGGCCGGCCCAATGTCAACTGCAACAGCCCAGGCCTGGGGTGGGAGGAGGGGCAGGGAGGGGACTTGAGGCTCGATTTAGGGCCTGTATGGGGAGGCAGGCAGGAAGTCCTTTAGCCCAATCATCTCAGTCCTAGTCTGGCGCCTCCAAGCCTGCCTCTCCCTCCCCACTAAGTCAGGCAGAACACCCTGTTCCAGCTTACACCCCAGACTCTGCCTACACCCCAAATCCAGCCCTTCCTCCGAGGCCCAGGGAAAGAGGCCTCCTCCCCAAAGCATAGTTGGAACAGTGGAATCTCACAAAAGGGGGTCCCGGCTGCCCAGCAAACAGAGGGGGAGCAGGCGGAGCCTTCCATACTAACAGGCAAACACCCGGGACTCTCCCCTGGGCCCGCAGCTTGCCGGCCTAGCCCCATAAAATCTCAGTTTACAAAGCCTCTCCCTGCATGGGCTTGGAGAGCAGAAACAGGGTTTCAGATCCACTCTCTGGCCTCGCTCACAGCCTCTATAGGCAGCCCCTGGGCGATGGCCTTGCCCACGGCTGCCCCTGGCTCCCTCCCACTCCTGCTCTCTGGTTCAGGGGATGGAAGCATGGGAGTCCAGGGATCTGCTTTCTAGGCTGACGGCCTTGAGAACATTAGTGGCCTCACAGTCCCCACATGAAAATGAGGGGGGCGGACAGAGTAGGGGGAACAGTGGGCCAGTCTGAGGTGGAAGGGCAGGGGTGGCTATGCACAGGACATGCTGATGTTTACAGGGAATATTACTCACAAGATATTACCCTCCATGAGAGGCTGGGAACCCTGGTGGCAGAAAGGAGACCAGCCCGGCCACCCCCCAAGCAAGTGGCCCTGGGCTGTCACCTTGACTCTGGCCAGGTTTGCCTTCCCCAGGTTTCGCAGGGAGTGGCTGGTGCTCTTGTTGGAAGAGTCACCCTCACAGGTCTGAAGGGATCCTGGAGGTTGGAGAAGAAAGTCTAGGCTGGTTGAGCCTCTTATCTTCAAATACCTGAAGAGGCTGTCATTATAAGAAAGCACCAGAAGCAACCAGTGAAGTTACTAAAGGCAAAACAAAGCCCAGCAGGCAGAAGCTGTCAGGAGGCACGATCAGATTCAAGGGGGAAGAAGGACTTCCCAACAATCGTGTGTTAGATTCTGCTGACACGGGGAAACAGGGTCTGGTACCTATCCTGCCCTCACTCAGGGCTGCTCTGCAGGTACAGGCAGAGGGTGTGAGTGAGCCAAGAAAGCGCAAGGCTCCGTCCATGGCTTGTTATGGCAATGACTGTCATTTTCCTGACAAGTGGCAGACAGCCTCACCAAGCACTCCCAGCCCCATTCTGCTGGATTAACTCCTAACGGACCTGAGGAAATGCAGGGACAGAGGAGGCACTGCCACAGAAGCAGCTGCCAGGTCTCTCCAGTGCTCCCCTCCCTCTGGAGCCAGAGCCCGGACAAGGAAAGTGGTCCCAGCCCCATCCTCTCAGCCCCGAACCCTGGCCCTGTGACAGGCCCACTCAGCATCAGAGGGCTTTCCTGGCCCTCGGGGGATCTCTCCCTCCCAGTCTCCACTCGGCCAAGCGGCCTGCCTGCCTGATGCACGATGCTCTCCCAGCCAGAGGGTGTGACACATCTGGCCTGGACAGCCTTGACTCTTGCCAAGGCCCTGCTATGGGAAAGGCTGTTGGTCCCTCCCTGCCCCATGGGGGCGGAGCTGGGTCGGGCTGGGGGCGGAGAGGATGATAACCTTGGTGGTCCTTTGGCTCAGGAGCTCCTGCCTCCTCTCCAAGGAACTTCCCCAGTCCTGCCCCCACTCGGCTCCCTGTGCCCAACACAAGGATCCATGGAGGATGTGGCGAGAGGCCAGAAATCTGAGAGCCTGTGAGTGAGCCTTGTGAAAGAGAGTAATTAAAACGCAGGCCCAGGACGGCCCTGGTGGGGCAGCCCCGCCCTCTCCCTGCCTCCCAGCCATCCGCTCTCCACATCTCATCTCAGGGTCTCCTCGCCTTGGGCTGGGATGCAAGGACCTGGTTCGCATCGGCCACTGTTTCTACAGAGAAGACCTGGACTCCCATGGAGCTGTGAGCTGGCATCTGGGAGTCCCCTGAACCCCTCAAATGCAAGCTACCCGCAGCGCCACATCACCATCCAATACACACCGAAGTTCCTTACCCTGCCACCCCCTACACACAGTCCCCTAGCCACCTCATGTCCTGCCCATGTTCTTGGTCACTCGGGGTGGAAAACTCTGAATCACTCTCAACCCCTCCCTGCCCTCCACCCCCCAATCCAACCAGTTGCCAGACTGTGTGAATTTTGTTTCCTAAATGCTCTCTCGGCCCTCCTGTGCTTTTCATTACACTGCCTTTGCCTTCCTGCAGGCCTTGTCCTTCCTGCCTGAGGCTGCGGCAGCAAAGCTGGGCCCCTCTTCCCTACACGGCCTCTGTGCGGCCTCTGAGGAGCACAGCTCTCTGAGGGTACTGTCCACTGCTCACCCCCAAGGCTCCCATGCTATCCACACGTCCAAGAGAACACCTGCGCTCCCAGCGCCAGCGGGGGAGCAGACTTGGTCCATACCCAGCCCCCCGAAATCTCAACCCCATGCTGCACTCCCCGGCCTGCACGCCCCTCCCTCCAAGCTTCTGCTCTGCTGTACCTTCTTCCCAAAAAGCACTTCCTCCCCCCTCAGCTTGTAAGTTTCTAGGTGCCCTGCAAGGCCCCACTCAAACTCTGTGCCCCGGGGGAGCTCTCCCCAGTTCCACCCCCTCACCACCACCACCGCTGTCGGAATCCATATCCGCACTGCTGTCCTCTCTTTTGTTTGCTTCTGAAAGTTAAAAGTTCCTGAAAAGATGAACTGACATGTGCCTTTCACTAGATTCACCACTTGTTAACATTCTACCACACTGGCCCGCTCTTTCTCTATCCCTGTCCACAGCCTAAGCCCAGTCTCATCCTCACACGCGGGGAAATTCAACACCAGCACCACACCATTCTCCAACATTCAGTCACGTTCTAATTTCTCCTTTCGCCCCAGGAGGGTCCATTAGAGTTGGGCCTTTGTTAGGTTTTGATTTGGGACTTGGGACCCAGTCAAGGTCCTGCGTTGCGTTGGTTGCTGGGTTTCTTTCACCTGCTTCAATCCAGAGCTCTCCACCTTTTGATTTTTCTTTCATGGCACTGATGTTTTTGCAGAGCCCAGGCTGTTTTGCAGAATGTCCCTCAGTTTGCAGCGGTCCAGTCACTTCCTCAAGCTCGGGCTCAGAGTGCCCAGGCGTCCCTTCCTCTCCTCAGGGACACCTTCCTGGCGCTTCATCCCTGTTCCCCACACGCAGCCAGGTGACCCAGGGCCAGCTGCTTCAGCCCTGTCTGCCTCACTTTATCAATCTAGTAAACGGGCTAATAACCCACAGGTTGTTGTGAGGGTCAGAGGAGGCGATGCCTGAAAAGCAGCGCCTGACGCACCGTCAGCGTGGCCGGTGTTTCACATTGTCCTTCTGTGTGTGCCCTGCACTCACCCACAGGGCAGCCCTGTCGGCACACACTTCTGCTCCATGCCCGCCGTGTTCCAGAGCGGCGTGTTTCCCAAACAAGTCCGGCAGAGTGAATCCAATGGCCCCCGGTGTAATTACATCCCACTCCCACGGACCTGCCCTCAGGGGAGAGAACACGGGGACACCCACTCCACTCGTCACAGACACCAGGCGCTGGCCTCACCTGACTGCAGAGAAGCCCTGGATCTCCTCGGGAGGGCAGAGGGCAGACAGCGGCGCTGACCGAGCCCCTCCCCGTGTGACAGGGGAGCACGTGGGGCCTGGGGGAGCCCAGGGTCCCCTCTGGCGACAGCGTTCCTGGGCTGGAGGAGCCATCTCCATCAGCCTGCCCCCCCTCTCTCTCTCCCCACACCCCCACCCTTGGCTCCTTCCTAAACCACGTCCCAACATTTCTGAGCAAGAAGTCCCAAGTCCCTTTTCATGCCCAAAAGTGAAATCATCTCCTGGAGTGGGAGGGCTCAGAGAGGGGATAGCATGAGCCTCATTAATGGGCTGGGCGCCACGGCGAGAGGCTGGCACTGGTCCCTCACTGGCTCCTCACGACGTCCTGCCATGAGGCTGAGGAACTTGCTCTGGGACACGCACACACACACACACACACACACACGGGCAAGGCAGGTTGGAGCAAAGGCTCTAATCCAGCTCTATCCGAGGCAAGGTCCCAAGTCCCTACCCGCTGCACTGCCGCCACTCCCCACAGCATGTCAACAGCTGCCCATTGGGGACCACCTCGAGAAGACCTGACAGTCACAGCATCAAGGGCCCCTCTGCCCAAAGGCTATCCACTGGCCGGCTCAGCCCATCTTACCCAACCTCAGTTATTTTCACTTCCTGCACTTGGATTTCCGAGTTCTCACCCTTCACCTTCGGATCTATTTTAAAGTTCACCTACAAGAGGTCTTCCCTGATACATCTTCTCTCTCCCAATCCAGATTAGGGGCCCCCTTAAATGCCCCCTCAGGGTCCCTCTTGGTAACACCCATCTTATCCTAACCATCAGCCCAACAACTGCGAGCTTCTTGGAGGAAGTCGCGCTCCACAATCATCTGTGAGGTGGATGGAGAGGTCCACAGGTGGGTCCTCGGACGGCTGAGAGACTGGACGCTTTCTTCCACACGGCCATTCCCCAGCACCACTCCCTGTCCCTGGGTCGCTCCCCAGCAATCCCCTCAGCCCCGAGCTCCAGTACTCTCTCTTTCCAGGAGCCCAGCAGCCATGTGGTCTTGGGCAAGGGTCCCCTTCACCACGGCTGGAAACTGGAGCTACTCGTCCCTGCTGGTCACAGAAATGAAATTGTACACAGGCAAGGCACAAAGAGGTTAAATAACTACACACACACAGCTGCTAAGTGGCAGAGCCCGGATTTGGGCCCAGAAACCTCACTTCCGAGTCTGAGCTCGGACCACTGCGCACGCTGCCCACAGAAGGCCTGCCTTTCCCGGGCCTCCACTCCACCCTCGACACCCCCTTCGCACTGGCCCGACAGGCCCTGCCCGGAAGCACTGCCAGAATGGACAGCCCTGGCTGGGGAAGTAGGGGACCAGGGTCCTGGTTCTGACTCTGATTTACTGTGTAGCCTTAAAAACGTGCATTGCATCCTAAGAGCTGTCAGTTCTCAAGCTCTTACTGTGTGGGACGCTATTCTAAATGCGTATGTGCAAGAGCTCACTTGGAACCTGACACCCCTATAGGCAGGCGGAAAAAGTGAGGCACAGAGATGTTAACCACTTGCCTAAGGTCACACAGCCACGACCTGGAGCGGCCAGGAGGAAACCCAGGCACCGCACTCTCAGCCAAGACACTATACCCCCTCTGCACACTGCTGGGAAACAGTGCGCTGTTTCTTTCTGACTTCGTACCTCCAGCGTCATTTTGAAAAACTTTGCAAAAGGAGGGTTTTACGTCAGACCCTGGTGAGTGACATGCAGCCTGGCTTAGCTCCCAAAACTACAGTCAGGAGGCCCCGGGGGGACACAGCCCTCACAGATGAATAAAACTCCGGAGAGAATGAGGTCAGGGCCGAGGGGTCAGACCGGGGTCAACATGGCAGGAACTGTACCCCAGGAATCTTCTGACAAAAATGTGTGCTTAACCCTGGGAAGGATACCAATCCAGGAAAGAGAGCACTTCATTGTCTGCAGCTGGACGCGGCCGCACAGCATAACATCCCAGCTTCTGTGAGGTCCAGAAAAGTCAAGTGACCAGCCCGAGGCCACGCGGCTTGCTTGGGGGCAAAGGCAGGGCTGTTCTCGGCCCTGTGGCTCCTTCTGCCCCGCCCTAAGGGGCCCCTTCCTGGTTCCTGAGAACAGGGTGAGCCCCTCTGAAAGGAAGAGCCTGCAGCTCTAACTCCATCCGCACGACACCAAAAAGCCTTGATTAAAAGCCATGTAATTATTTTCTAAATAAACCATGCTTGAATATGTAATAGCAAATGGGAGCAATTGCTGAGAAAATCAAGTTATGCATAATACATCCCTATGCTCCTCGGCTAATAATGTGCTTTTTATTCCTAGAGCTTGTTAAAACTACGCACTACAGATACATTACTCAGATGCAACGTTTGCAGCTGTGCCCATCCAGGGACACATGCACACACAGACACACGTGCTCACACTGGGGCTCAAGACCTATGTCTTCCAGACACTGCCTCAGTTTACCTCGCTGAGGCCACAGACCCAGCTAGTGCTTGGTCCCAGAAGAGCTGAGGGGAGTCCCTGGGCAGTCAGGAGCCTCAGAGGGGGCGCCCTGTCCCATACCATCCATCCCAGGGACACCTTGCCCTCCCCTCACATGAGGTCTGGGATACCGGGGAGCCCCTGAGCCCAACAGTGGGTTGCAGAGTAGAAAAAGGACCAGCATTTACCATGTACTTACTGTGTGCCTGGGTACCTGGTCTTTGGACACACATTATCTCTGTCCCTACTCCATGTGAGGTGCGTATCATTCTCCCCACTGTGCAGATCAGAAAACTGAAGTTCAAGAGGACAAGTGGGTGAGTCAAGGCTTCCCATCTGGTAAATGACAGGGCTAGGATGAGCCTAGCTTGGCCTGATGTCCAAGTCCACTCACTTCCCACCACCAGGTGCCTGTCAAGGCAGAAACAGCCCCTTGGCAAAGTCTCCGGGGCCTCGTGCCCCCTTTCCATAATTGATGCCATCTATATACTCCCTGCCACAAACATACCCACCCCCGCAAGGCCCACCCAGGAGGGAGGAAAGTGGCTGGTATGACTGACTTGGGCAACTGGAGGAGAGGACAAGAACCTTGACCCGGCCAGCACTGTGCCCCAGATCTGTCCAGTCCTCATTCCCCCAAACTCCGGCTCACCCTGGCCACAGGCATAACCCCTCTGCCAGCCTACTCCCACTGGCCTCTTCCCATTCCTGTAAGAAAAGTACCCGCTAAGCTGTCCCACAGAGCTGGGGGTGAGGGGCAGGGGCCCAGTGGCACGAGGAGAGAGGGTAGGAAAAGGAGCAAGTGGAGGGGCTTAGAGAAGCCCAAAGTGTCCGCACCCTCTCCCAGCTCTGGGGAAGGGCAGTCAGTCAGCAGGGCACTCGTGCGTCCCTCGCGGCAACTCGCCTTCACAGTCCTCATGCCGCCCATGCGGAGCTCAGGCGGCCCCGGGCGAGATACCTCTCCCTGGCCCCTCAGCTGAAGTGGCCCTTTCTCCATCCACAGCAGCACATCACCCCAGAAGTCTAACTGCCGTCCTACCCACCGCAGGGCTCCCTCACTGCCCACCTCTTCCCCCAGCACCGTCCGCAGGCCTTCCAGAGCCTGCCAGGAGGGCCTGGAGAGGCGAACGTGGTCAAGGATCCCTTCCACAGATGTGAACCCCAGCCCAGCTAACCACCGATGCATCCTCCGTGCAGAACACTTCAGCCTCCTCCAAGCCGCTATGCAGAGCCATCCCCACGCCTGAGTCCCACACTCCACCCAAGCCCCCTCCTTCCCGCTCTTCCCTCACCTTCCCTTCTCTGCCCAAAGCACACCTGACCGCCCACCTCTGATCCCCCACAACTGTCAGCCTGAGCTTGCCTGGGCCCAGAGAGGGCCCTCCTGAGGACTGGCGGGAACGGGGAATGGGGCAGGAAAGGCCGCATCTGGATTCCAGGCCTGCAGCCTCCTCCCCCAGGCCAGCCATCACCCTCTCAGCGACCAACATTACCCTCGGCCAGGGATGACTTCCTCGCCCCCTGACCCCGTGCATGCCTGCGCCAAGACAGCCGCGGAGCCCCTCTAAGGAAGGGTCTCCCGTCCCTGCCCCCACCCCTCCCACAGCAGTGAACTCTCTCCCAGCCCCCTCTACCCCGAACTGACTTCAAGACTTCTAACCCTCACCATGGGGCCCCCAGGCCCTGCCTGCCCCCCACTTAGGCACCCTCACCCAACACACACTTTCCTGAATCTGGGTCTTTCTCCCTGAATCTTTCTCCTTTCTGTGAGAAGGGAGAAAGAAGGGGCAATGACCTCCTCCAGCATGAGGGGTCGGAGGGTATGGAGAAGAGGTGGCAGCAGGTAGGACCTGAAACTGGGTCTGGAAGGGATAAAGCAGGAGTCGGGGTGGAACCCTCCCCCAGCATGGCTTTTTTTTTCACATTCTAGGTCAATATCTCCCTGTTCCCTCCTCAGACTCTTGGGCTGAGCAAGTAAAGGGGTGAAGAATTTTCCCCCCAGTGTGCGGCTGGGGGTAGAAGCAGGAGAAGCTCCAAAAAGAAACAAACTTCCTGGTGGCTTCCTTCTACTTAGAGCTCCTGACCTCTGCTGGGGGCGAGCGCAGTGGGGTGGGGGGTGGAGGTGCTGACCACAGAACCGGGGCCTCCCCCACAAGCTCTCAGCCTAAGCATAACGGGGTAAGGGGGTGTGCAACATCCTAGCTGAAGCAGCCAGACCTACCCAGAGCATGCAGGACAGACAGATCCACGTCATCTTCGGTGGGTCCTGAACTCAGGCCACATCCGGGGCCTGCAAATGACCCTCTTGAGCTCTCAGACCCTCGAGCAGGCAGAAGAAAGCTCTGAGTCCCAGACTGCTGCTCCGGCGTAGCCAGCATCTGTGGGCCTCTGGCCCTGCCTGCCTCCAGCTCACCCTCCCTCCTTCTCCTCCTCCTCTCCCCCACTCCACCCCCTTGTCCCAGCCTCCCGTCTCCTCCCTCCTCCCAGGCTCCACTGGTGGCGGTGGAAGGCAGAAGCCCTGCTTTGCAGGGGGTGTGAAGAAGATAGGGCAAAGCGACAACTATTAGAGACACGCCCCCCACCACCAAGCCACCCGTGACCCTGCACGCCCCTCTCCCAGACACACAACCCCTGTGAGCCACCGAAGCCTCTCCCGCCTTCCGATCGGTGCTGGCAGACCTGCAGCCCTCAGTCCTCCCTGCAGACCCCTCCACCCCAAACCACTGACGAATGGACAGACAGATGTGGGACAGCACAGGCTGCATACCCTGGGGCTCCTTGGCACTGTCCCATCTCCAAGTACACACGCAGGCCCTCCTGCCTTTGGAACACACACTCATTTGCACACACTCAGCTACAGGCCTTAACACAAGAGAAACCAGGCCTGAGACTGCAGGAGAAAGGCCCAGCCCCCAGGCTGTGTATTTCGTTCCAATTTTTTTCATACTTCTTTTTTTCCTTCTTTCTTTCTTTTCACCAAACATCTGTCCCAGCCCTTCCTGCCCTTCCTAAAGGGAGCCCCGCTCCAGGCTCCCGCGAGAGTCTGTTTTTCTTGACTGTACCCTGGGCCAACATTTGGTTTGCATTTCCCCACTTCCTCCTCCACCTCCCCTCCCCCGCTCCCCGGGCCCAGTTTTCACCTCCCACCATTCCGCCGCCCACTTCTCCCCACTGTGTCCCCCTGCCCTGCCCGCCAGTCCTCCCTCCCAACTCCCCCCTCCCTTAGCCCAGGGGCAACAGTTGGGGTCTAGAGGGTGGGAAGAAAAGGGGTGCAGGATCCAAACGTACTCCCAGAGAGCACTGCAAGGAAATCCAGCAAGATCTGCCCAGGCCCTCATTGTCTCGATGCCCATACACATATCTCGAAAAAACTTTCCTCTTGGAGTTCTGGCCAGGCTGGACCAAGGGAGGGCGGGGTGGGGCTGGTGAATCACCAGCTCTGTTTTTTGGAGCTTTCCAGGGGAGCGCAATAGGGCTCAGCCCCACCCCCTGCTGTAGACACACACACACACACACACACACACACACACACCAGGACGCACAGTCCAACTCACGTAAACACACAAAAGGCCGTAGACAGCGCCCCACCCAGAGTAGGCACTCTGAGACCATTTTCTTGGATCGAGTAACTTGGCAAGAAAGTCCTCTTGTTTGAGTCCCTAGCAGACACAGGAGTGTGCCGTATGTGCCCCGGGCCACATGAACGACGGTCACGCACCCCCGGCCTCTCTCTCTCCCCCACTCACCCAGGAGCATGCCCTTGTTACTCTCTGTCAGCACCACACACAGTGCAACCCCAGGGTTCAGCCCCCACGACCAGCCTCTCCCCGCAGGTGGACCTGCCCGGCCAGGTGCGCTGGCTCCGGGCCCACAGTCCAGCCGAGAACTCTACCTGGGAAACCTCGGAATGAGAGGGAATCATTCACACTTCATCTGGGGAAAGGCTGTGACCTGCGGTCACGCAGGCTGTGCACCGCTCAAGGGACTGGCACGCTGTTGCTTAGTGACGCTGAGACGTCGGGAGGACACTGAAGCAAGTGTCTCTCATTCCGGTCCGTCCTGGCCCAGGTGCCTGAGTTAAGTAAGAGTCTTTGTTCTGATGAAGGAGACGGGCGAGGAATCGGGGTCCCTTCTCATATCTCCCCAGGTCTTTCTGCAGAGCTGCGGGGCTGCCAAAGCTCTGCCCTGCTCCCCTCGCCAGGATCACAGTGCCCCTCGGCACCCACCCCCACAGGCCTGCTGGGCTCAAATGACAGTTTACCAACACTAAAAGGGACCAGTGCTCCTCATGAAGCTGGCCCTGCAGCCCCCATGGAGAGACACCCCCACGAACCCTCCCTCTCCCCTCTGGCTGGAGCACAGGGCAGGGAAGGAGGGCTGGTTTTGAGATGGCCTGAGAGCCCGTGAGCCCACCCCCAGAGCTACCGTCACCAGCCCTGCCAGCCTCCTCCCTGCATCCATCTCAGGAGTTCTGAGAAATCACCTTGCAGCTTCCCAGAAAAGCTGGAAAACAAGGACGAAGACCAACGTTCTTATTTGGATCACGGTGACACCAACTTTTCTGGCTTCCCACACAGCCCAAGGGTGCCCTGCGACCCCCAGGCCAGCTCCCTCCTGAGTCCTCTCAGCTGGAAGTGGCAATGACACTGGAAGACCCTGGTGCTGGGGGTCCTCTTGGAGGAATCCAGACCCGAGAATGCCTCTGTCCCTCTTTTCCAAGACTGTGGAGGTCCCTCCTGTATCTTAACCAATCATTGTCAGAAGTTCCTCCTGCTACCTCACCACCGTTTTCCCTGCCGAATGTCCAACTCTGCCGCCTGAGGTGTCTCTAACTGTATATAATGACCTTGTTTCAGGCTCGTTATCCATTATTCATCCCTCGCAGCCTGGGGTCTCCTCCCCCACCCACACATGGACAGAGTTTCTTAGGCAAGGATATAGCCTGTGTTTTGCACCCCCAAAGCCTGCTATACAGCAGGTTGGCATGGTTGAAAAAAGAATAGACCAACCTGTCAATCAATGGGTCCTAACGCATTTTCCTCTTCTTACCATTTACTGTCGCCCCAAACGTTCCTTCTCTTCCCCTCTGGCCCCCTTGAAAGGACCTTGGGCATGCCTACCTAGCCTGTACACCCTTGCACATGCCTGTAATACCCACTCATTTTCAGCACCATCTCTCCCCCACCTCTCCACCCCCCACCCCCCTACCCCCGAGCTCTCTCTGGCTGCAGACTCTCCAGAGACCAGAAGTATTGTTCATCCTGGGGCACGCGCTGTTGCCTGGACCAGGGCTTCACACACAGCAGACACCAGGCACATGCTGGTGGGCTGCCTGGGTTTTCTGGGCTGAAATCTCAAAAGCCTCAGAACCCATAGCTACCCTGCGCCACGCCACCCACTGCCCTGGCCATGGCTACAGCAGGTTTGTGTTTAATTCCACTCTCCCCTCTGCACACAGAGCACCTCCCACTCACCGCCCACCGCCCTCCAGCCCCTGGCTCAGCAGCCAGCTGAAGAAACAGTCCGGATTGCCGACTCTGGGGCTGGCCCAGGGCCCAGAGGCCGGCTGAGCTGAGGCAGAGGGAAGGGTGGATGAGGGCAGGAAGGAAGGGATAGCCTTATGAGCCTTAGCCTGGCACTGCTCTCTCCTGGCCTCAGTTTCCTCACCTGCAAAATGACCAAGCTGCTGGTCCCTAAGGTCCCTTCCAGCTCCACCTTCTGTGATGCCCAAAATCTCCAAGGCCAAGGGCCAACTAACTTCCCTTTCATTCTTCTTTATTGTTCGACACTGGTCCATCAAAAAGTTCTTCCTGTTGTCTAGACCATCTTTTATTGTGGCTTCAAGCCTTTCCTTTGTCACCACTGGTCATAGGACCAAGCTCAGATAGCAGTCATGGTCAGGGTGACTAGTAGGATCACAGTCAGAGCCTTCGGGGGCCCAACAGAAGTTAAAAGAGAGGACCAAGCAAGAGGTCTTTCAGGACCTGCAGAGGGGAGGCCCAGCTGAAGGGCTGCCCCTCCTCACGGACAGACACTGTGCCATCAGCTACAGGAGCCCACACCATCAGCTCTTTTAAGAAAAGCCCTATATTATGATATCATATAAAATATTTTCTATAAAATAAGAAAAAACGCAGATTTTCAAGTGTCGACTTTTTCTTAAACCACTTCACCTGCCAAATGAAACACACCTGCCAGGAGGGTTTTGCCTTGGGAGCACCACTCACCTCAGCCAGCCCCCTTGTCTCCCCAGTGACCACCCTGCGGTGGAGAGAGGGCTGGGACTTGCCTGAGGTCACAGAGCTGGTCAAGAAGAGTTCCAGGAAGGGGTCAGCTGCCCAGACCCAGGTCTGGCTTGGGGCAGAGGATAAGGGTAGGAGGGGACACAGAGGTTCAGCAAGGACAGCGCTGCCGCATGGGTCAGGAGGAGACCAACCGGCTCCCCGGCGATTCCAGATTTTTCTCCTAAGCACCTGCTGTGTAGTCACTGTGAGACACAGTCATGCCTCAGTTTTCTCCTTCCAGTGCTGCAGCCCCACGGCCTTCCGCACTGGGCTGCACGCACCAAAGCCTTCCTCCCAGCAGTCTCAGGGGCCTCCCCTCAAATAAGGGGGTGCAGAGCTGGCGCTGAGATTCCTCTCCAACGTCCAGCTGCAGACACCAAGAGCATGGGACCCAGGAATCTGACACCGAAGCACTCGACAACTACTCTTTTACCCGCTCGGACTCTGCCCTTCTGTCCCCTGCCCCAGGGGAAAAGCCAGCCGGGCACTTAATGTGGTATTGCATGTACACCTCCCACCAGCTCCCATTTCACAGATGCAGAAACTGAGGCACACAGAAGTACAGCAACTTGCTCAGAGTCACATAGTTAATACGTGTGAGAATGGAGTCCAGAGCATTTGATTCCCCATCTTGCAGGAACCCATAATTTTCCTGCTGCTCCTGTAGCAGGGCCTGGGAGTTATGGTCCCATATCGTGGCGAGGTGTGAGCTATCCTCCCCACTCCTTATCCAAGGGCTGGCTGTGGCCTCAGGAAGGAGTCAGCTGCTCAGGCCCAGGTCTGGCTTGGGTCAGGGGGTGGGGGTGGGGGAAACTCAGAGGGACACAATAGACAGTGCTGCCTATGGGTCAGGATAAGACCCACTGACTCCCCAGTAATGTTAGAAAAGCCAACAAGAGAAAAACCATAGTCCAGGCAAGATCTGGGGCCCGGGACCTGGGTGAGGACAGGGTCTGGACCCTGCTGCCCAGAGGGCCTCCATTCAGGTAAGCCAGGTTGCTTCACCCGGCTCCCCACCCCCATGCACACTCAGCCTTCAAGTTCTGGGGTGCTCAGAGCCCTGGCAGAGCCTCCGTGTACCACTGCACAGGATGTTCTCTGCACAAAAAAACTACAGCCAGGAGGTGACTGGAGGCTGAAGTCCTGTGCATGCTCCACTCACCAGGCCTGGCACAGGAAGCAAGGGGTATTCACCCTAAAGCCCACCAACGCACCCTATGGGTAGGGGAGGTCCTGCCCCTTGCCCCCATGCCCATCACTGGTATAAGACTGAGGTCATTGTCCCTCAGTCTGGATGTTCCCTGAGAGGTAAGGCGAGGTTTCCACCAGGCCCTGTCTGAGCCTCAGTGTCCCCTGTGGACACAACAAGGAATATCGCTCACATCCCATTCCCCTACCTTCACCCACCAGCACCCGGGATGGGGGCAGTGCCTGGGCCCAATCCCAACAATTTTTTATAAAATCCTTGCCAGAGCCCGACTCCGTGATCTTGATCTCTTCCCCAGCTCTAATTTCCTGCCTGACTCAGGCCCCTCAAGGGCAGGAGGGAGGCAGCTGCAGCTTCTCATCCAGTCCCTCACCCCCAATCCCCGGCTGAAATCCTGGCCCAGGAGAAGGTTAGGTCATCCTCTACCTCTGCAAATGAGGAGGGGGAATTGCTCAGCGGCCTGGGGTACCACTGACCTGGTCCTGGCTGGCCATGTCCCACTGCTGGCTGCCGTTTCGCAAACCTGAAGACCCAGACCCCGCAGCATCTGAACTCAGAGCCCACTGGAGCATGGATAGGGCTGCCTCCCTGTGGTCCACCCCACAGGGCTGCCTCCCTGTGGTCCACCGCTGCAGCGCCTGCCTCCCAGCCAATCCTGGGGGACACTGCATTTGGCTAGAAGATTTCAAAGCATACCTTGGGTGACTGGGGCAGAAGCCTGCTGGCACCTTTCCCCACTGCGGAGTGGCAAGGAGGGAAACTGAGGCCCAGAGGCAGCACCTGGGAGGAGGAGCTGAACATACAAGCTTCTTATAAAGTGAAAGGATCCTTCCTATCCATATGATGGGAAGAATGGATACTGACGGAAATCCCTCCCTCCCCAGTACCACAGATCTGGCCTTCCGGAGGTCTACAGGGAGGGCGATCCCCATAGAAAAGGCACAATAATAATAAAGATAATACCCTTGATTTTTACTGAACACCTGCTATAAAGTAGGCATTTTGGTAAGCACTTTAAATGCATTCGATGCTCACAACAACCCAATGAGGTTGGTATTTTTTAATCCTTATTCGACACCAGAGAAAACCAAGGTACAGGCCGATGAAGCGACTTGTCCGAGATCCGCAGCTCCTGAATGGCGGAGGTGGAACCCGCCATGGGGCAGACTCCCTCCACAGCCGGCACTCTCAACCTGGGGCTGCACTGAGCCCCCGCTCCCATGAAACAAG
>PVKM010035936.1:0-14974 GCA_004027735.1 Carollia perspicillata
GCCTCAGGAACCTCTCTGCAGGCGAGGCCACTGTGAGGATGCCACCCCGGGGGCTGCCTACTGGCCACACTCCCCGCAGCTGAGCAGCAAGTCCTTCCTTACAGGGGAACCTGGGGGTCCATCTCCATGTCTACCACAGACAAGACATGAAATTTAAAAACCAACATGGAATGATTTTAGCACTCGGTTCAGGGACTGACAAGCCGTTGCTCACAGGCCAAATCCGTCCTGATGCCTGTTTTAGAAACTAAACTTTATGGGGACACAGTCTCACTCATTCTTTTTGGTCTATGGCTCTTGCCTGTGGCTGATTTGGCACTACAACAGCAGACTTGAGTCATTGCGACAGAGATCTTATGGCCCATAAAGACTAAAAGATTCACACTTTGGCCCTTTGCACACTAAGCTTGCTATCCCGCTCTAGCTGACAATACTGGGGATGGAAGCCTAGCTCGTGGTGATTTCTTTGAAAATTCATATCACATGCACACACATACATAGGGGTGCACATACATACACACACACAGTAGCACCCCAGTGCTGCATTTTGTGTTCTTCTGGAAATAGCTGGTTGGTCTGGGAGAATGCACCTGACCTAAACTGGACCAATCAGACTCTTAGGGAGATTTGAAAGCAAGTATCAGGTACACTTATGGCCTTGCCTGAAGAGAGAGACCACAACTTCTCCTGCCCAGATCTCCAGAACTACCTGATTCTAACCCTTCTTGACAATGTCCAGCTCTGTACTTCCATACCAGAGGTGGCCAGACTCCTCCTGGCACTGTCTTCTCCCAAAGACGCCATGAGGCTGGTATCAGCATCCATATTTTTAAATGACGCTCACCGGTAAACTGAGACAAAAAATGCAGACTCTCTTGCTGAAGGCACAGGTACCCCATGTAAGCTGATTGGTTACTCAGGAGAGAGACTGAGGCTGCCTGCCCGGGGTGGGGATGGAGCAGCCTTCTGCTGGAAAGTTCAGGCCAGGAATCAGGGGACAGATAAACTGGCCAGAGTGTGCAGAGAAACAACCCCAGAACCCCGTCCCAGATTCACCAGCTATAGAGAAAGGTCTCAGATGGGAAGATAGGACATCCTCTTGTACCCTTCAGGAATCCTGGGACCATCTACAGACCCCTGTGAGTAACCTGAAGCAGAAATAACAGGCCAGATTTAGAGGTCTGCAGGCACCAGTTTGAGCCCTCATGTTGGAGCCTCAGGCCCCCACCCTGACCCCTCCTCAGTATGCCTGCCCCTGAGAAAGGAACACGAATGGTGGGGCCCCAACACCCTGTAGTGATGTTAAAGCTGTTGGAGAGTCTGTCCAGCCTTCACTGAAGCGATTTGAAGGTGCTGAAGAGGGAGAGAGCTGGATGTTCTGGTCCTAGCTCTGCCGTCCTCGTTGTACAGACTTGAGCCAGAAGGGCAGAGCCCACCCTCAGTTCCCTTATTTAGCAAGTGGCCCACTAAACTCACCTCATAGGGTTGCTGAGAGGATGACTGAGAGCATGTATGCAAAGTACCCAGCGTGGCCCTGGCACATACTGGGGTGCTAAAAAGGGGAGAACATTAGAAGTAGCAGCAGCAGCAGCAATAATAGTAGTTGTAATAGTCATGATGATATTGTTTCAGGCATTGCTAATGGCTGGCTGATCTTCCCTGTCTGGGCTCCCCACCAGCACCTCAAAGTCTATATGTCAAAAACTGACTCCATTAACTCTCCATCTGTGCTAGGCAGCCTCTGAGGTGGCCCCCGAGATCTTAGCCTCCTGGATTCCTGCTCTATATGGCCTCCTCTCACACTGAATCAGAGCTGGTCTGCCACACCAAAAAGGTATGCCGGAAGTCTCCTAGATCTCCTCTTGAAGGAAGCCAGCCTCCCTGTTGTGAGGACACTTAAGCAGCCCTGTGGGGTGGCCCATGTGGGAAAAACTGAGGCCTGCTGCCAGTAGTCAGCACTGCCTTGTTAGCTGTGTGAATGAGCCGTCTTGGAGCCAATCTCCCAGCCTCAAATTTTCAAGTGACCGTTGCCTCAGCCACTATCCTGATTGAACCGCACGAGAGACCCCAAGCCAGTACCATGCAGTACAGCTGCTCCCACATCTCTAACCCACAGAAACTGTGAGCAATATTACATGTTGATTGTTGCTTTAAGCCACTACATTTTGGAGTCATTTGTCACAGAAAACTAGCATACTGTACAAACCTGTCTATCCTCAAGTGCCTTTGTTTCAGAGAATGCCACTCCCTTCCCTCTCATCCTGACATCTCGCTCATCGGAGTCTGCTTTTTTCTTTGCTGCATCCAATCTGCCGATTCAACCCAAGGGATCTCTTGCTTTCACCCTCTGTTCTCTGGCCCCTATTTCCACCAGCCTGAGAGTAGTAACAGTTCCTTACTGAGCACTTACTGGGTGACGAAGTGTCTACTGTGTGCCCTGCTCTCAGTGCAGAGTTTCAGTACTCAGGGAATTGTCACAACTGAATGAGATGTTTGTTGTCCCCATTTTATAGCTGAGGCGCCTAATACTGTGAGAAGTTCTATAACTTGTCTGAGTCCCCCCAGCTGGTCAGTTAAGGAATCAAATTAGAATGCAGGTTTGTCCCAAAGCCATGCTCTCTCTCCGGTGCAGCGGGGCCCCAGCTCAGGCCATGCCCTCTGAATGATGACCTGAAGTTCAACATATCAAGGCAGAAGCTGGCAGCAGGGGCTACTCCCACCAAACTCCCCTTGAACACTCAGAACTCTTCTCTCCTGGCAGTTAGCCATTTGCTCTTGATTTAGAAAACTTGGTGCACACACAGCAGACCGTGGACGCCTCAAAAGAAACCCCCACTCCTCCAGGTCTACCTGGTGTGCCCAGGCCCATGAAAAAGGATTGCACAGGTGGATGGAGTGGTCGCAGCATAATAAACAACTTGAGCCTATGACTGACTATCCACAGAAGTCAATGCTTCGGTGAATCAATAATAAATAGCTCTCTAAATGAGGGACTTAAGTCATGAATTAAGGAATGGTTGATTGACTAGGACATTGCCTAGATTCGGTGCCCCAATATTATAGAGCATTATATATCTTTATCAATAAAATATTTTATTACATACATAATAAGGGGTAATATTCAAAATCTTTAATAACCAGTACAGTACGGGCACCAACCAATAAGGAATGACATCCCTGTAGGTCTGAATCAGGTCGGGCGCCCCCTGTTGGGCCCCTTTAGTACTGATCGTAGCGAGGTTGGATACATGTCTCAGGGAAGGATCAAAATGACCAGGGAAGCAGGGGACACTTAAGAAGCTTGGGCACAGCTCATTACTAACTTTGCAGAAGCCTCTCAGTGTGGCCTCGCCAGGGCTGCATCCTGGCTGATGCAGCCCTGCGCATGAGTTTTCTGAACACACCGACAGCCAGCTCTACACGGAGCTTGACCGGTAAGAGGAGCTCATTCATCCTCAAAGAGCACCATGAGGCGGGGTCAACCGTTGTTCAGTGTTACACTGAAGACACCCAGACACAGGAGGCTAAGCTGCTTATACAGCGGCCGGAAGAGGACCTGGACCAGGCCTGCTCAAGTGTTCTCTAGGACTTCGCAACAGACTTTCCACGGAAGTCCTGGGTCTGTAGCAGCATGCGTTCTTTACCTGCTCAGGTGCTGGGCGGGGCCAGCAGGACTATGAAATGTTCAGGGCCCGGAATCGATTGAGGGGCTGGCGCTCAGGAGGCTTGGCCTGAGACAAGGCACTGCCCTCTTCTCTAGAGCTGAGACGCCCCATCCTAAACCAGATAGCCAAAGGAGAGAGAGGAAGCAGCATACACCTGGCAACACAGCCACGTCTACTGATGGCCTTTGCCAGGAGCGAGGGACTTTGGACAGACCCCATGCCACTCCGCACTCCCCACGACTTGCTGTGTGACTGTAGGCATCATGCCACCTTCTCTGTGCTCATCTTTGTCATCTACAAAATGGGGTGATGGCAGGATGTATGCCTTTCAAGCTTGGTGTGAGGATCAAAGAAAGGACCTATAGGCAGGGATCCGAACTATCTTAAATGTATATAGGTGCTGGGCAGTGAGGAAAGCCTGAGAATGAAATGGGACGGCAGACACCCCCGCCCCGCCCCACGCCCGATGGAGGTGGGCTGGGGGTGGGGAGCTGGCTGAGTCCAGCCATCCTGGGCTCACCCCCTGCCCCAGAGCCTCCCACCACCTCCCCTATCCCTCCAAGCTCTTCAGAAGGCGGAATAATTTCTCCTTAGTTTTCACTTTTAATCACAAAATAATTTTGCTGCCCAGAAGCCTTCCTCTCGGAGGAACATTTGTGTAGGATGATATCAGCCTAATTAAGTGCTTCAGCTTTGGGGCTTGATTTTTTTCCCCCCCAGACCCCTGCGCTCCCTGCCAAGCAGCCGTGGCCGCCCGGCCGCCTGGCCGCCCGGCTACCTGCACAAGCCGGCTTCTGGAGCCTTCCGCGCCGCCCCCCTGCTTCCGCGCGGTGATTGATATCTTGATTAGGCGCCAGGAGGCGGCGGACCAGGTGTTACCTCGGCGCGGGCTGGAGGCGGGCGCTCTGCGAACTCGGCCTGAAAGGCGCAGGCATGTTCGGCAGCAGCAATGAGCCTTTGTTTGCCTTGGCAGTGCCGCGGCCTCCCTGGGGCCGGCCCCATAAAGGGTTTCTGTTCGGGCTGGAGGACTCATTGTCGAAAAATTGTCCCTCAAAAAATTAGCATGGTACAGTGGAGAAAGCGGAACGCCCGGCAAATGACAGCTGCTGGCCCCAGACAAGGGCCAGAAAGTGGAGTTTTGCAGGGTGCCCACTCCCGGAGGCACCTCTCGCTCCGGGCCCAGAGCGAGCCCTGAGGGTGACGCGTGACAGAAGAGGAGGGCAGGCCCAAGGGCAAGCAGAGTCCAGATGAGGAGTGCAGCTCGCTTTGGCGTTGGTGGTTCATCTCCCCTAACAGATGGGGCACTTCCCCCTGGGCCAGGAGCTTGGGTATTCTGTGTGGGGTGTTTGAGGGCCCCTGAACCAGAGTCAGGCTCAGAGGGGCAGCTGGCTGGGAAAAGGGGGTGGAGTGCCGGGAGTGGGGTGGGGGGGAGAGAGCGAAAAAGAGAGAGCCTAAAGGTTATGTGGTTAATTGAACATCAACAGCCACAGATACGATTATGCCCTTTTGTATCTTTCTCCCAGTGTGTTGATGGAGAAGTAACTAGATTAAAAGCCTTGAGAGCCGGAGTTGGAGGGGCTGGCAGTGGGGGGAGATCCCTAGTGAATGCCGACCCAGGGCTCCCGCAGTCCCAACAAAAATGGAAAACAGTCCATTGGAGAGGAGAGAAAAGACGAAGTGAGCTGTGGTTTGGCATTTGCATAAAGACTGGGGCCCAAGGCTGCCACCCTTAGTGAGGGAGGCAGGGGTTCCCAGGGGAGACACTGGGAGTGTCACTGAGGTGAGGCACATGGTAACTGTTGAAAGTCTCCACCCAAAGCCTGTAGTGCACACTATGTGAGGCAGGAGTGACGGCGACAAGGACTAGGCATGGGACACATGTGTGTGTAGTTCTTGTTTCGGCTGCTTACATCTTTGAAGTTATGGGTATCTTCCTATGTTCACATTTCAAGTAGGTTGCACCTGTGTGGCATGTGTGGGCCTAAATCTCCCATGTCGAGATTACGCCTTTTGTGGGTTCTGGGAGCATGGCTGGATCAGGAGGACAGGGATCTGCCGACTTCACTCTCCAGTGTGAGAAGGCCAGGGCCTCCAGATGCCCTGTGACTCTCAGGAGCCTGGACCTGGAACTGGCCCCTAGGCTCTCTCTGCATTCAAGCTTCCTAGAAAAGCCTTCCCAATCTTTCCAGCCCACCATCCCCATGAAGACCCCTGACCCTTGAAGCCCAGCCACCCCTCCCCACTCCACCCGTCTACCCATCACCACCCCAATCAATGTCTTCTCTGAACAATCAGATTGTAGGTTGAGGAGAAGGAAGAAAAGCAAATCTGGAATCAGACTGACCTGACTGAGGTCAAATATGAGCTCCAGGTTTGTGACTTTGAGCAAACGACTTAGCGGTTTTGAGTGAGATTCTGTATAAGTAGCAGGGAGTCCATGCACCCCAGTTTGAGACAGTCCCAAGTTACACCTGTGGCCCCAGCATGATCATTAATAGTACCCTTTACTCTCAATAATATCCCAGTTTGGAGTATAAATTATATAGTTACCCAAATATAAGTCGTACCACAACAATAAATATGTTTCCCTTCTCTTCCTCTTGCCTCCTCTTCTCTGTTTGTTAATGCATCGCCCCACTGCGTCATTAGTTTGTGGGCTCCTGAAGGCAGCAGCATCTCTTCCCTGCTCCTTACCACACTTTGGGGTTAAAGTGAAATAGACACTTGTCAGCTTGACCACTGCCAGGAACAGAGCTGGCCTCAGGGACTCTGAGTGCAGCTGCCTGCCCTCTGCCTGCTGGGGCCACAGCAGGGCAATGCAGAGTGAAGACAAGTGGGACCGTGTTCACTGCTGTGAACATGGGGCTACCACAGGTGGGGCTCATGTTTATGCATCCACCACGCGTCTGAATCAATCCTTTGTGAGGAAAAGGCCTCTCTCTCTCCTTGTTGCAGATGTGACCCTGCACATCTGGGCCTGAGTCTGTTGGTCTTTCCCTGACTACCCAGAATGCAGCTTCAGTCAGTATTTCACCATAAGGACAGCTCTTACCAATGTTGTTGAGGGCCTCACTGAAGCAAGCAAGTCGTTACCCTTCACAATAGGCCTGCAAACAGGCCCTAATTAATTTGCTAACTGTTGCTCCCTGTTTGGGTCATTCACCCATATAGAGGAAAGCTTTACATAAAGGGTTCAGGAGGGCAGCCACGGGGCCTAGGAGCCCTTTGGAGCTAGCACACACCCTGGCTTGACAAATTCTGTAAGTTTAAACCTCTAATAATGGGAGCCATGAGCTTTTTCCAAAGTCACAGACCTACTTGGCCTCCAGGTCCAAAAGAGGGGCTCTTCTTGGCTTTTCAGGCCCAGAACTCCTGGATCCTGACCTCTGCTGGCTTCCTCAGTCAGTGAGGCCTGAATTCCTCTGGGGTCTTGATCTTAAACCCCACACCTCTCTGGGAAGGTCAATAGGACTGGATCGTGGAGTGGCTTGAAAGTCACACTGAAGCACTTGGACGTCACCCTGAGAACCATAGGGGCCACAGGAAGCTCTGATTTGCATGCTAGGTGCTTGCTTTGCCCAGCGTGGGTCACAAATTTGAGGGGAACAAGACCAAAGACAAAAGACCAGCTGGGAGGCAACTACTGTAATCCAGGCCAAGGTGCTTAGACTAAAACATAGGACTAATGAGCACAGAAAGAAGGAGGGGTTAAGAGATATCTTGGAGGTAGATTCTCTGGCCCTTGGTAACTGATTGGATGTGTGGATCATGCTGGAAAGACAGGGGGATAGGATGACTCCCCGGCTTCCAGCCGTGATGGGGAACCCAGAAGGAGGAGTGTAAAGCAAGGTACGGATAAGCTCAGGAGGAGGCTGCTGTTCCACCTCACCCCCTTTGTGACTATCCACGCCCTTACCCCCTGCACTCTGACAATAGCCAGGCCTGTGTCCTCATGCCATGCTGTCTGAATGCCATCCACCTTGCAATGCCTCCTCCTTCCACCTACCCACCACGGGGCCCAGCCCTTCTCTCTTCCTGCTAAACTCTGGGCACCCTTTCTGATGGCAGGCATCACCTCCTCCAGGAAGCCGACCCTCATTTCCCAGTCTGGCTCCCCCTGCCTCCTACTGCAGTACTCAGCACACTGAAGATGAATGTCATCCATGTGTGCAAGTTGGCCACCTTCCACCACCACCTCTCCTCCCTCCCCTCCTGCCTCACCGTCCCAATCTCTGCTGGAAGGAGGATGGACGGTTATTTCCCTATCATGCCAGTACCTAACACACAGCCTGGCACGGCAGAGGTACTTGCAGAGATCTGTGGAAGGAGAGAAGGAAGGAAGGGAGGCAGGCAGGAGGAGAGAATTCAAGTCAAGGGAGAGAAAATCATGAGCCGCCAAGCCACCAGCCCTCAGCAAGCGTGCAGCAACAGCCAGCGAGCACATACCATGTTGCCCTGGAAGGTGAGCCTTACCCACCTACAGAGGGACCTGGTAACATAAAGGGGAGACCACTGAGCTGGCCCTAGTGCCTGGCCTGACACTCAATTATTATGTGACAGTGGGCATGTCCCTTGCCTCAGTTTATTTCTTTTGTCAAGTGCAGTGTCAGGGCAGGCATGAGCTGAGGGAGGGCAATGGTTGTCACACTTTGTTCCCAAAGGAAGGGATATGAATTTAAGTAAAGTCAGGGCTCAGGGCTTCAAACTCCAACCTGAAGCATACAGTCAACCCCTGTAAGTCTTGGGTACCCCCTAGATCTCCCTCTTAGCTTTCTGTTAGTCTCCCTCCCCCACCAAGTTCCTCTGTCTCAACTCTTGAGAGCAGTGCTAGGAGAGAGAAACAGATGTGATCATGAGCCCTGGCCCAGGGGGCAGTGACAACTGCCACCCCTGGCTCGGGGTTGCAGAACCAAGGTCTGATCTTCAGCCCAGAGTGCTGGGAATGGAGTTGCAGAGCCCAGGCTGGCTAGTAGGCTCTGGGTCCTTCCACGTTCACCGAGGCCCAGGGCCCTGGCAGAGTTAGGTACAGAGGGGGGACCTCAGCCAGACTTGGGATTTCCTCCCATCGTGGGCCATGCAGCAAGGTCAGCACTGAGACCCACGTGGGCTGCCTCAGTGACCACCAGGTAGAGGGTGCGGAGCAGCGGAGCAGCAGACCATTTATCTTTCTGGAGCTGCCTTATCACTGCCCAGCCCCCACGGCCACCACTCTAGCTCTGTTTGGCTGGACGCAGAGCAGGCCTGGGTGGTATCAGGGCATGGAGCACACAGAAAAGCCACCCCATTAGAGCCCCAGGGGTGCACCTCACCTGGCCTACATCTACAAGCTTGGGACTGGGATGGAGCTTTGGAGGGGCAAGGTCACCTTTGCACACAGCTCCTAGACCAAGCAAGGACTCCCCTCCACCTCAGCTCCCTCTGACAACTTTTCATCATCATCGGGGCCACCCTTCTGTTGGCATTCTACCTTTAACAAGTGTTAAAATAAAGCCACTGTTTGAAAATGAAATTAGAGCTCCCACTCCCTGTCCCCAGCTATACCATGTTGAAGAGGGCCAGATCTGGAGTCCCACACTTACTGACAGTGTGTAAGCTCAGAGACAAGACTTACCCTCCCTGGACCTCCAAGTCTTCATCTGTAAAAAGGGATTTACAACCTCCCCTGGGGCTGTTGTGAGCATTAAATGGATCTGAGCACACAGAGGGCGTTAGAATAGAGCCTGGAACCCAGGAAGTCACTGTTGGTGTCATCATTGTGGAGGATTATAGAGCCAGGGTGGACGACAGAGTTCAGAGGAGACCCTCGGAGAGAGAATAGCCAGGGCTGACTTTGAGGGCAGCTGAGCCAGGAAGAACAGAGCCAGGAGGCTCTGTGTGGCCTGGCCCTCCACACCTGTCGGGTCCTCCTGTGGTCTGGATGGGTGGATTGCTTGTCCCCAGGGCCTGACCACCGGCCAGACCAGGAGCCACGCTGGTGAGAGGACGTCCCTTTGCACTCTTGCTCCAGGAGGTGTGGACAGCAGCCTGGCTTGCCCAGGCCATCTGACTCCCCATGTTCCTGCCCTGGTGGGACAGACCTGCCCATACTGGGGTGCCAGACTTTCTGCTGTCTTCGGGTATGGGGTGAGGGGTAGCTCTTCACGTGGGATCCTCCCAATGCGGGGCCAGTGGTGTCCATGTTACCCTTGAATCCCCAAGAGTCACAGGACTCCTGGCCCCAGTTTCCAGAAGCTCTGTAAGTGGCAGATTTAATGGTGATCATTTCAACAGCGGGAAGATACTTGGGGTCAGACAGATTCATCAGGGCTGTCCTGAAGCCCCACAAATGTGGCCATCATCTCTTGCTCCCTCACACCCCCAGACTCACAAGGACAAGAGCAGGGAGGGGCACGAGGACCCTGGCCCCTCTGGTCTGGCAGAGGAAGTCCAACTTCTCAGCTCTAGGTTGGGTGTGGGTGGCTCTTCACACTCAGACGGTGCTTCTTGAAGGCTAGTCGGGAATTTGGGTGTGCTACCACCAGGTGGCTCCTCCTTAAAGTCCCTCCCTCCCCAGCCACTGAGCAAGCCTTGGATTCAGCTGGGCACCTCAAAAGTCCTCACTCCTGCCCCAGAAGAGACTGTATTAGTCTTCTATCCTTGCTCATGGGCCCTTAAGCTCCAGGACTGCTCTGGCCCCTTCTCCTGCCCTTTTGTCTCCCTCTCTCTGTGGTCCCATCTGTCTCACCCACCATAAGGCTGGAGATCCCTGGTCCTGAATGATCCAAACCTCCATCCCGCTCCTCCCAGTTTCCCATCCCCTCGGGGCTCTCTCTGACCCTGCTGCTCAGCGGAACCTCGGTCAAGCGGCCCTAGCTCCTTCTTCCGCTCTTGGCCAACATCTCAGATCAGCTCCTGTCCCACAGTCTCCTGCCTCTACGAGCCTTTCTTCTGTCCTCTCTGCCTCCTTTATGGGGTTTCCTCGGCCAAGGCTCAGTTCTGAAAATCCTCTGAGAGGTCGGGAGGCAGGCTCGATAAAGGTTTGCTGAATGAAAGGTTAGGTGAGGGAGCAAGTGAACAAATAAGTGAGCTCATCCATCCATCAATACATTTTTATGGAGTACCTACTGTGTGCAAGGTGTGTGCTGAGCGGTGAAGTGACTAAATAAATGAAGTAGCTGTATGGTAAGTAGGAGCCCAAAGCACCAAACACAAGGATGCATAGAGAAAAGAGCAAAGGAGACTGGGTGGGTGGCAGGGTGATGAGTGCCTGCCATTATCTTTTGGGAGAAATCAGGTCACTTGACCTGAAGCTGACAGAAGCTGTGCTCTGGATAGCACAGAGACCAAAACAGATGACTCACTTATGGATGGCCTTGGTGAGCCAGCTGCTGTGGGAGGGGGGTGAGCGGAGGGAGCAGAGGAGGCCCTGGAGACAGGAGCTGAAATCATGCTGGTCGGGGCACTCTGGGGAGCCAGACAAGGTCAAAACAGGCCCCGCCCAGATAAGGCCAGTGCAGATCAAGAGAAAAGGCCAACGAACTTGTTGCAGAAAGTGGCTGTGACTCATGTGCTGAGCACCCAATGCTGCTAAATCAGTCCCGATCCCCAGCAATCCCGAGAAGGAAGCTAGCCTCACTTTGCCAGAAAGGAAATTTGGAAGATCGGTAAAGTGACTGACCCCAGGTTTCCCACCTTCGAAAGACAGAGTCGAGACCGACTTTGTCTGGGACTGACATCTCCAAGTCGGCCAGACACGCATTCTCAAGGCGAGCACAGGGAACCACCAGGGAGTGAATGTTGCAGGAAAGTGGGCAGGCAGAGCAGTGTTGGCACCTGCAGAGGGGTAGCCAGCAGGGAGCGGCCAGTTCACCCCAGTGGGAGGAAGGCCTGGTATCTGGGGACACAGGACTCCGGTCATGACAGCATTCCCTCAGGGTACCCAGAGACCAGTGTCTTCCCCTCTCTGAACCTGAGCTCCCAAGTCTTTAAGAGGAAGAGCATGTACCCCCAGAATGACCCTCTGACACCAGAGCAGGGTGCCCTCAGCAGCAAGGTACCTGCCCGCCCATGTGCCAGGCTCTCCTTGGCGGCATCTGTAGTAACCATCAGCCTGGCCAGCTCCGTGAGCTGATGATAATGCTGATACGGGGCAGCGGGCGGAGGCGGGGGCATTACTCCCTGGAGCCCAGCTCATTCTTGGAGGCTCCTGTGGGCAATCCCCATAATCCTCCCAGCAGCTCCAGTGGGGCAGTATCACATCCCCATTTTACAGATCAGGACGCTGAGGTTTGGAGAGATTAAGGGCCTTGTCTAAGGTCACAGATCTTAGATAGAAGAAGAGGCTGAACTTGACTCAAGTGCAGACCCTCTGAATCTGGAGGGGAAACTAAGAGTGATGTGTTCTGTACCCTGGCATGAGTCCACACTCGTAGCCCGGCCTCTTCATCGTGTGTGGTGAACAAGGTGAATTTGTCTCTAAGGCTGTCTCAGCTCTGACAGTTGGGAGTCTGTGACCCTCACAAGGAAAGAGCACTGGACATCAAGTCCTCAAAGCCAGGCTCAAGTCCCAGCTCTGCGGCTCACCAACAGGCTAACCTGGGGCAAGCCCATCCCCCTTTGTCCTCTCTGCAAGGTTGGGGAGACGGCTTCAGCTTAGCAGGTGTGACCAGAGTAGATGCAGACAAGACCCAAGGAGCACAGCCCATTCAGGGACCTGCTAGTAATACCCTAGAGCATCTGGTGCCAGGGCTGAGGACCTGAACAGGCCTGAGCCTGGGAATGCAAGACCTGGTTTCCCAGGTCAGGGGGCTCACAGGGAGCCTCTGAGGCTCTCCCACCCCTGGCTAATTTATTATGATGCAAAAATCAGGCTCCAGGGTGGCGGGAAGCTGAGCTGAGCGCCAAGCACGCTCCCATCCTGTTCTGTTCCACATATTTTCAGTATTTATTGTCCCCATATGTGATGCCGAACATTAAAAAACATGTTGCTGAGATTCTTCCAGAAAAGGCTGACATTTCACAATATTCCTCTGATGCTGGGGATTACTGCTCAAGATGATGAAAATGTGGTTTATTCAAAACAGATTGAGGCGGAAGAAAACAATGGCAAGGCCAGGAAAGGCCCAATCTCTCCGTGCTCTGCTCCAGTCCTGGGAGAGATGAGCAGGGCTCCCCTGTTGGAAGTCCCAGCCTCACAGCACCTTGGTCCAGGTTGGGGCCTGGATTCACTGAGCGAATTGGCTCACACAAAAGTGGCTCTCACCCATCCTGGCCTGGCTGGTTCTCAGGAGTAACAGTGGCCCCAGCATCACCCTGTAACATCACTTTTCCCACTTTCAAAAGGGAGAATATGAGTTTAAACAACTTGCCCAAGTTCTCAGAGCAGAGTCAGAATTAAGAATTCAGGCTTCCATCCATAGACCTTGTTTTTAACCGTGGCCACAAGGCAGATGAGCCCAGGGCACAGAGGCAGCTGACTTGCTGTGTGACTCTGGATAAGTAGCTTTACCTCTCTGGGCCTCGGTTTCCTCGCATGCAAAATGGAAGTTACAATTATGTCTGCCTGGCTGCCTTAGAGAGATGTTTTGGCTCCAATGGGAGAACACCAGAGGTGAAGAGAGACGTCTCGGCTCTTTTTCCAGTGACCTCACTGCAACAAGAAGCTGCAGTAGCCAGGCTGGCCAGGCTCTCCCTTGCACGGTGCCTAAAACAGGTGACTTGGGCTTTGTAGAGCGAGGCGTGTGGGCTTGGTCAGCTTGAAGGAGGCCTTGGAGGTCCTTGATGAAGCTTGGGCTTGGGCAGACCCAGGTCTTATCCCAGCCCTGCCCCCTGTGACCTCAGGTTCTTTCTTTGTCCCAGCCTTGGTCTGCTCGTTTGAGGCAGCTGATTGTACCCACTGCACAGGGAGCTGTGAGCACTGGTGGCCACCACAGAAAGAGAGCCTCTGGCACTGAGTCTTGACTAAGGGTGGAGTCCAGAAGAGGGAGCCCCTTCTAGTCCCCTCCATCCCGAGGCAAGGACCTCACTGCCCCATCCTACTGGGTGTTGCACAGGGAACCCATACAATCTGTCTCACCCTCAGGCCTAGAAAGTAGGCCCTTCCCCTGGGGACACATGCTTGGGCCCTCACTTGGGGCTCAGGGGCAAAGGTGCTGTCTTAGACCCCCTTCTCTTGAGGACTGTGAGTACCTGACTCTCCCCAAGGTCCTTTTTGTTGAGTAGCTTCTGTGTCTCCATTAAACCTTGAATCTACTGTGCTGTCCCTGCCCCTATGTTATGTAGTCCTTGAGCTGGTGGTGGGGCAGAAAAGGGGAGCCCAAGGCTCTCAGCCAGGGAAAGTTGGGCTGTGGAGTCTGGGTTATGGTGACCACAGAAGGCAGTGCCCTTGGGCAGCAGTGCCCAGGGCCTTTGGTCCTGTGAACAGCTATGCCTGAAGGTGGTGGGTCTGCAGGCCTGATGCTGTTTGACAGGCTGCAAAGGGCTAGCTATCTGCAGAGCCCATGGAGGCCCTAGTTCCACATTCTTCCAAACCTGGCCTTTCCCATTGCAGGCCTACCCTCCACAGCACCTTGGGCACAGTGGGCCCCTGGCTGTCCAGGCTCTCCCCAGCAGGGGCTGAGGTGGATGCTGCTATGGAGTCACCAGGTGCCAGTGTTGCATTCCCCATGAGCTGGGGACAGGCAGGCCAGGGCCATTAATGCCCTCCACAGTGAGGAGGACTCCACTGTCCTAGCTTTGTCTGGGGCCACAGGCAGCACTCAGTCTCCCTCTTTGGCCTATTGCATTTGGCAGTGAGTCTGAGGTCTCTAGATTCATAGTCTCTTCCACTGCTTCCTCTCTTTAGCTGGTGCTAAAGCACCAGCTTCCTCACCAGGCTTTGCACTGGGCTGCAGGGCCTGAGGCTCACCTCTTGCACCCAGCCTGCCACTTTCTCCTTCCTCCATGGGGTGAGCCTCTCTCTCATTCAACTGAATGCTCACCTGAGGGAAGCAGACAGTGCCCAGAGCTCTCATTCCAGGGGGCAGACAGCAAGTATATGGATACTTTTGCTACTGGTAAGTGTTTCTGAAGGAATTAAAGCCTGGGAAAGGGCAAGGGCATGGGTGGGGGCATTTTGAAGGAGGAGGGCAGAGAAAGTCTCTCTGAGGGGCATATGGGCAGAAACCTAAAGAAGATGAGGAGATAGGGAGACCTGGGAGGTAGGAGATCCAGGCAGATGGAACACCAGGTGCAAAGGATCTTAGTCAGATGGGCCTGGTGGGCTTGAGAACCAGTGAGAAGGAGGCCTGTGTGGCTGGAACAGAGTGAGTGAGGGGACATCTGTGAGGAGA
>PVKM010035937.1:0-14968 GCA_004027735.1 Carollia perspicillata
GAAATATTCACAAATATACACAAGGTCAAATGACAAAGGCATTCATAACAATGTTATTTGTAATAAAAAAATAGAAAAAATAAAAAAAATTGTTATTTGTAATAGAGGCAATCTGAACATCTAAAAATGAAGGAACTGAAGAAATTGTGGCGTTAAGCTTCCATGCTTTAGGGTACATTCAACAGTCAGAATAATGACAGATCTCAAAGCACTCTACAGATTCAGTGCAATTCCTATTGAAATTCCAATGGCATTTTTCACAGAAATAGAAAAGATAATCCTAAAATTTGTACGGAAACACAAAAGACCCCAAATAGCCCAAGCAATTTTGAGAGGGAAAAAAAAAGAGTGAAACTAGACACATCACACTTCCTGGTTTCAAACTGTATTACAAAGCTATAGTAATCAAAACAGTATGGAACTGGCATTAAAAACAGACACAGGTCAATGGAACAGAAAAGAGAGCCCAGAAAGAAACCCATGCATATGTGCTACATTGACTTAACTACAAAGGAGTCAGGAACATCCGATGGGGAAAGGACAGTCTGTTCAACAAATGCTGTTGAACAAGCTGTACAGCCACATGCAAAATAATGAAACTGGAGCGCTATTTTACACCATACATAAAAATCAACTCAATGAATTAAAGACTTGAATATAAGACTTGAAACCTTAAAACTCCTGGAAAAAAACATAGGCAGTAAGCTTCTTGACATCTGTCTCGTCAATGATGTTTTGGATCTGACACCAAAAGCAAAGGCAACAAAAGCAAAAATAAACAAGTGGGATGACGTCAGACCAAAAAGCTTCTGCACAGTAAAGGGAACCAACAACAGAGTAAAAAGGCAACCTACAAAATGGTAGAAAATATTGGTAACTTATATAGTAATGAGGGGTTAATATCCAAAACATATAAGGAACTCATACCACTCAATAGCGAAAACCAAACTAAAACGAACAAACAAAAAACCCCAAACAATTAGATTAAAAAATGGGCAGAGGATCTGAATAGGTATTTTTCTAAGGAAAATATACAAATGGCCAGTAGGTATATAAAAATGTACTCAATATCACTGATCATCAAAGAAATGGAAATAAAAAATCACAATGAGATACCACTTCACACCTCTAGTTAGAATGGCTGTCATCAAAAAGATAAAAAACAGCAAGTCCTGGTGAGGGTGTGGTGAAGAGGTAACCCTTGTGCACTGCTGGTGGGAATGTAGATTGGTGCAGCCACTGTGGGAAGCAGGATGGAGTCTCCTAAAAAAAATTAACAGTAAAACTGTCATGTGGTCCAGTATATGCAAAGGACACGAAAGAGATACCTGCACCCCCTTGTTCATTGCACCATTATTTCCAATAACCAAGCCATAAAACAACCTAAGTGTCCATCAGAGAATGAATGGATTAAGAAAATGTGCTATATATACACAAAGGAATATTGTTTAGCCATTAAAAGAAGAAAATCCTCCTATTTGCAAAAACACGGGTGGACCTCGAGAGCATTATCCCTAAGTGAAATCAGTCAGACAAAAATAGACAAATGCTGTGTGATCTCGCATGTATGTGGAATCCAAAACAATCAAGCTCATTAGAAACAGATAACAGGCTGGCGGTTGCAGAGATGCGGGCTGCGGGAGGGAGGAAATGGGTGGAGTTAGCCAACAGACGCAGACTTCCAGTTGTTAGACAAATTAGTTCTAGGGATGTAATGTGTCACATATTGACTAGAGTTAACAATATTGGATTGTATATCTGAAATTTGCTGAGAGTAGACTTTAAAACTTTTTATCACAGGAAAAAATATTTGTAACTATGTGAGGTAACGGATGTTAACTAAACATCATGGTGATTATACACACACGCACACACACACATATTCTGAAGCATTATGCTGTACGCCTAAAACTGTATGTGCCGATTATATCTCAGAACTGGAAAATAACATAAAATTCCAATGTTGCTCCTGCTTGAAACTCTGTAGATCCTCCCATGCTGTTTACAAGGCCTCCCAGGTCCCAGGCACTCAGGCTGCATCCCTGGCCCTGCCTCGACCTCTGCCTGCTGTCCTCCAAGCAGAGAACAATGCCTTCGTATCGGTCACCACAAACATGCAGTGATGGTGACAGAAGCGGCTGAGGAACTTCAATAAATTCCATAGTTATCAGAGTATAAAATACATTGAAGTGATAAATGCACTCACTTTTTTTTAAAGATTTAAAAAAAATGTATTTATCTTTAGAGGGGAAGGGAAGGAGAGAGGGAGCGAAATATTAATGCATAGTTGCCTCTTGTGTGTCCCTTCTGGGAACTGGCCTGCAACCCAGGCATGTGCCCTGACCGGGAATCAAACCGTGATCCTTTGGTTCGCAGGCCTGCGCTCATTCCACCGAGCTACACCAGCCAGGGTTAAATGCACTCATGTTTTACAATGATGAAAAAAATGATGACAAGTTATTATATAGTGGTATGGAATGATATTATGCTTTAAGCAAAAACATCAAGTTGCAGAATTATTTTCAATGATCAAAAACTGCCTAGCATGTAGTAGGTAATAAGCAAATACTTATTGAATGAAAAGAATATGATCTCAGACTGTTTGCAAAAGAAAATTACCACCCTGCCCTTAGAAACCAGCCCGTGTATTTTCGTGTGCCTAAGAAAAGCTCTGGGAGGACAGTGGCCACGGTTAACTGTGTTTACCCCTGCGGGTGAGCAGCTTTAAGTTTCCCTGGCTCTGGTCTGCAGAAGCCGCATCATGTGAAGTGAGGCTGCAGCTGGCAGCCCACACAGACACTTGGCCGCTCACAGCAGGTGTTGTTGGAGGTTGCCTTTAGTCCTGCTCTCTCAGCAAGTAGAGAAGAACAGTAAAGCCCAACCACTCCCAACAACTATTCAAGTTAGCTTGCAGGGTCAGGAAGAAAAAAAGCCAAGGACGGGATGTACAATTACTCAGAACACTATTTTATTTACACCTAAGGAGAGACACTGGAGTAGGAACCTCCAACAGGCTCGGGCCTTGGGCAGACCAGGTGTTCTGGGTGGGTGGCTTCTAAGGCTTGGAGATCCCAGGCCAGAGCCACCCCATGTGTCCTGAGCAGGGGGATCATGTTCCAGCAGCTAAATCCTGAAAGTCTCCATCACTGTGCTCAAAACTTAAGGGAGAGCTCTGGCCGGGTTGCTCAGCTGGTCGGAGCATCATCCTGGGCACCAAAGGGTTGAGGGTCCAGTCCTCTGTCACTCAACCCCTGGTCAGCGTGCATGCGGGAGGCAGTCGGTCTATGTTGCTCTCTCACATCGCTGTTTCTCTCTTTCTCTCTCTCTTCCTTCCTCTCTCTCTAAAATCAATAAGCATGTCCTCAGGTGAGAATTTAAAAAAAAATTAGGGGACAAAAAGAGGTGTCAGGCAGGGTCAGCCCTGGGGGCAAGGTCAGGGAAACACCTGGGTCTGTGTGAGAGGTCACTTAGGAGCAGCGGGGTCAGTTACAGGGCCTGAAGAGAACAGGCAGGCCTCCCTGAGAGTTTGGGAATTGGTATAAAACAGTATGGCTTTGGAATATTCAGAAGGAAGTTTTCAAAATTTAGGGGACATAACATAGTTCGGGGGACTTGTAGAGAAAGGGTTCACTTCCAGTTTGCCAGCAGGAGGTCTGTCTCAGCCTGTCCCGGCTGCTATAGCACACTTCAGTACACTGGCTGGCTAAACAACAGACATTCTCCGCGGTTCCGGAGGCTAGGACTCTGAGATCAGGGTACCAGCAGGTTAAGTTCTTGGCCAGGGGCCTCTTTCTCCTTTGCAGACAGTCACCTTCTTGTATCTTCAGGTGGTGGAGAGAGAGTGAGCTGTGGTCTCTTCCTCTTCTCAAAAAGACACAAATCCCACCATTGCACTGGGGGTGAGGGCTTCAACACGTGGATTTTGAGGGGTACACAACATAGAGCCCCTAACGGGGTCTGAGTGACTACAGTGCAGTCAAGACAGCTGACAAGCACCCCCAGGCCGGTCAGAGCAGAAAGCGTCCCAGTGCCACCGTAAGGGCCAAGAGCAAAGGTCTCCCCAAACTCCTCAGACTCTCATGGGCAAGGCACACCCCGATGGTTCCTCCACCATGCCCCATGGATATGGGCCCTTCAGAAGGTGACGGCAGGGAGTGATGCAAGCAAGCCAAGACGGGAGCAGGGGACAGCCAGAGGGACCTCTCAGGTACCTCGGTCAGTCAGGACTGTGGGGAGGGTGGAAAAGCTGGAAGCCGGGGGGTCTCGGCCTTACAAGCCATGACTGACTTGTGAAGCCCATCAAAGCTGCACTTGCATATACTGGTATGTTGTTGCATTCGATCCTCAGAACAATGCTGAGAGAGGCATTTATTTATTGATTAAGCCCTTATTTTCACCAAGGAAAACCACTTTTAACATTCATTATGATAATTAGTAATGCACCTGACACAGGTAAGACATAGAGACACAGAAGCACTTGTAATAGCCAACTCTGGAGTACTCCTTATTTTTGCAGCACCTTTGTTGAGGTATGATTTACATATAATGAAATGCACCTATTTTAAGTGCATTAAGTTTAGTGCACATCAAGTACACGAAAAGCAACTTGATATGTTTTTCCAAAGGTCTATGCGCATATAACCATCACTCCAATGGGGACAGAGCATTTCCACCACCCCAGAAAGTCCCCGCTGTCATCTTCACAGTCCGTCGTCCCACCCCCACTGTCTCCAGGAAACCAGTGGTCTGCTGTTCTTATAGCTTAGTTTTCTGTTCTAGAATTTCCTATCAATAAAATCATACAGCATGTACTCTTCGTGTCTTCTTTCAGTCAGCATAATATTTTAAAGATTAATGCATGTTATGTATCAGTAATTTGTTCTTTTAAATTACTGGTGTATCTTTAATTATATTGGATATATCACAGTTTATCCATTTTCCTATCAATGGGTAGTTGAGATGTTTCTCATTGACGGTTATTGTGGATAAAACTATGAACACGCATGTATAAATCTTTCTGTGGATAAAAATTTTCATTTTTCTTGGATAAATACCACAGACTCAAATTACTGTTATGTTATGTATGTGAACTTATTTTTTTAAAAAAACACCCTGCCAATCTGTTTCCCAAAGTGGTTGCACCGTGTAAGAATCCCACCAGCAGTGAATGAGTTCCAATTATTCCATATCCTCACCAGCACTTGGTATTGACAGTGTTTTTAATTTTAGCCATTCTGGGGGTGGGGGAGTCATGTATCTCATTGTGGTTTTTAATTTGCACTCCTCTGTTATCTGATGATACTGAACATATTTTTATTTGTTTATTGGACATTTATGTATCTGCTTAACAAAGTGGTTGAATCTTTTCTCTGTTTTTTATAATGTATTTTTAAAAGACATTTTATTCAACAAAAATCCATACAAGTGATTGAGGTAACTACGGTTTCTTTTCTACAGGTGAAGAAAGCAAGTCCAGAGAAGAAGGCTTCCCCAAGCTCTCCTGCCTCAGAAAACCAGCAGTTGCTGGCAGCATCTCAAGTCCTTCTGATCGACTATCCGCACTGCAGGGGGACGGACTGCTCTCCTCAAGCTGCGCTGAGTCATGCCCACCTGCTTAGCGGGCTTTAGTCAAAGTACTCAGGTGCTTGAGCATGAACCAGAACCCTCTGTTATTTAGCATGCTGCCCAGTAAAAATAAATTAAAATATCAGACGTGCACCTAATAAATAGAAAGACATCCTATGTTCATTTTATCGAAAGACTTAATATGGTTAAGATGTTAATGCTCCTCAAACTGATCTACAGATTCAACATAATCCATATCAAAACAGCTGGGGTGTTTGTTTTTTTTTTTGTAGAAATTGACAAGCTGATTCTAAGATTCATATGGAAATTCCGGGGACCCAGAGTTACCAAAACAATCATGAGACAGAAGAACTCACACTTTCCAATTTTAAAACTTACTACGTATTCATAGTAATCAAGACAGTGTGGTACCAGCATAAGGATAGACACAGAACAACAGCATAGAAATGAGAGTGTATATCTAAACCTTTGTATTTATGATCAATTGATTTCCAACAAGGATGCCAAGACAATTCAATGGGGGGAGAATAATCTTTTCAACAAAGGGTGCTAGGACAACCAGGTACCCAACTGCCAAGGGATGAGGTTGAACTTCTACCTCACACCACATGCACCGTGTATTTCTTAGAAGAAATATAGGAAGGAAATAAAGGCATAAATCTTCATGACCTTTGGGTGGGCAAAACACAAGTGACAAGAAAAAAATACATTAAACTTTATCAAAACCAAAGACTTCTGAGCTTCGAAGAACACCATTGGGAAAGTAAAACGATAACCCACAGAATAGGGTAAAATATTTGCAAATCACAGGTCTGATAAGGGGCTTGTATCTAGTGTATATGACTCTTACAACGCAGTAACAAAACGACAGATAATCCAACTGAAAAAATGAGCAGAGGATCTGAATAGACATTTCTCCAAAAGAAGATATGAAAATGGCCACTAACCATCATGGAAATGCAAATCAGAACCACAATGAGCCCTGGCTGGCCAGGTGTGACTCTATGGATTGAGCACCAGCCTGTGAACCAAAGGGTTACCTGTTCCGTTCCCAGTCAGGGCACGTGCCTGGGTTTCGGGCCAGGTCCCCGGTGGGGGGCACGCAAGAGGCAACCACACATTGATGTTTCTCTCCCTCTCTCTCCTTCCCTTCCCCCTCTCTAAAAATAAATAAATAAAATATATATTTTTTTAAACCGCAATGAGATACCACCTCACACCTACTAGGAAGATTATGATCAAAAAGACAGATAACAAATGCTGTCTAGGACGTGGAGAAATTGGAACCCACATACATTGCTACTGGAAAATAGCCTGATAGTTCCTCAAAAAGTTAAACAGAGTTGCCTAGGTCTATACCCAAGAGAGATGAAAACATACGTCCACACAAAAACTTGTACACAAATGCTTATGGCGACATTATTCATAATAACCAAAAAGTAAAAACAACCCAAATATCATTCAACCGATCAATGGATAAGTAAAATTCCATACAATGGAATATTATTTAGCCATTAAAAGGACTTAATTACTGATACATGTGACAACATGGATGAAGCTTGAAAACATTATGCCAAATAACAGGAGCCAGTCACAAAAGACCACATATGGTTATTATTTCATTCATATGAAGTGGCCAGAACGAGCAAACGTGTAGAGAGCAGATCAGTGCTTGCTTGGGTCGGGGGAGGGAGCTCGGGGGGGAGTGGGAATGACTGCTGATGGGAACAGAATTCCTTTTGGGGGTGATAACAGTTTTCTAAGATCGACTGTGGAGATGGTTGCAGAACTCTGTGAATCTACTAAAACATTAAAATCTATGCTTTAAACAATTGGGCAAATTTTTAAAAATCATTAGGCAAATGTCCATTTTTATAAATTATTAAACATTTTCATAATTAGAAACTAATTTTATAAATATAGTTACAATTTTATAAATATTGTTTTGTAAGTAAAATACTTTTTTCTTTTACTTATTTTTTTAAATTTGGTATTTATTTATTTTTAGAGAGAGAGGAAGGTAGGGAGAAAAAGAAGGAGAGAAACAATCAATCCACTGCCTCTCACACCCCCCCAACTGGGGACCTCGCCCGCAACCCAGGCATGTGCCCTCACTGGGTATTGAACCAGCAACCTTTCGATTCGCAGGCAGCTCTCAATCCACTGAGCCACACCAGCTCAGGCTAAGGTACTTTTATTATAAGCCCACAATGTTTAATACAAAATGTTACCATTATTCAATACACTTCATATTGGTTATTAAGTTATTTGCTGAAATTATATCATTATAGTGCATTGATCCTACTTCAAAAGCAAGTATAGAAAGGGTTTCCAATGTGATGAACAATGTGTGGTCTAAAAAACAGAAGAAAACAAACACAGAATTAGGTACAAAGTAAATGTGTTTTCAACATTCTATAGCCGCGTTGTTGTTCTGTAATGAAACAACAGGTTGTAAACATGGAAACAAACACACAAAAACAAAGAAAATGACACAATTAGTAATGTGCAGAACATGTTCTTAAAAACACATTTCATACACATGCACACACACTCAAACTGGCAGCCACCGCCACATCTAAGAGACACCCAGGCAAGTGTTGGTGGGGGAGGCTTCCCAGTTTCCCCGAGGAAGGAAACACTGCCTGATTTGCCATCTCCACGGACCGCACCATTTGCACCCCTAACCTAGATGCAGAGAGGAGAGGAGCCGCTGGTGTACATCAGGTTGCCTTTCTTCTTTTACGGGGTGCCCCTGTGTTTTCAAGGTAGGAGGAGAGCAGGGGGCAAAGGACACTCTGAGGGATGCAGCAGAAGGTAATCAATCAATCCAAGGACGGAGGCCTCAGCGAGCAGCACTGCCACCTTGTGGCCGGGGATGGTCCCACCTCTGGATAAGCCCCCAGGGACCTTAGGAGGAGCTCATTCATATTCTCATAAGAAAACACTGGATAATTCAGTAAAATGTCTTCAGACTTCATTTTTTATTGTTCTTTCTTAACATAAAAGTAACCAATGATCACCTTATAAATTTTAGAAAGTAGAAGTGAGGAAAAAGAAAAGAATAAAAATGATCTGTAAATCTAACCCCCAGAGATAACCAAGGATGGGCACTTGGGTGTCTATTTTTCAAAATTTTTTCTAAATTTTTTTAAACAAAAATGGAATCATAAAGTACATACTTTCCCTCCTAAACTATATATATTGGACAAATATCTTTCCACTTAAACATTGTTCTGCAACACCTTTTCTTTTAATTAAGAAAAAAAGCTTTAAACGTACAAAAGTAGAGAGTCTGGCATAATGGGCTCCTATGTACAAATCGCCCAGCTGCGAAAATATCAACGCATGGCTTACCCCACAGCTTTTTTAATGAATGCATGGTATTCATTTTTAGGGGTGACTGGTCATAATTCATCTAACCAACCCTTTACTGTTTTTTTACACAATTTTTATTAGCTTTTATTATTCAAGTGTTACAGATTCACTGCTGAAATGAAAACTACTGTAGAAGGCCGAAAGCAACAGTTTTCCTCTCTGCCTGCCTCTTTCCCCTCACCAGACAGCTCTCAAATTCTGACTTTTCTTCTGAAGAAAATTGCTCGTTCTCTGGGATGCCTGATGCTGAGCATGTGATTAAGAGGCAGTCTCAGGAAATTACATTTCTTTCTCTTGTGTGAGCAAATTAATTAACATATTTAACCTTTCATTCTCAAATCTGTAAAATGGGCATAATTAAAATCATTCGTATCCTCTAGAGTTCCTGTGAAGGTTAAATGAGGTGACAATATGACGATCACTTAGTGTGATGCCTGGTTACGTACATGTGATTGGCTGTGGTCATGAGAAGAGGCTTCTATTCAGCCCAGTGACCCTGTATCAGATAAACTGAGTCTTATTCCTTTCTTCTTATTCTTCCCTATTTTTAAACAATTAAATTTTTTTTCAATTACAATCAACATATATTATTATATTAGTTCCAGGTGTACCTTCCTGTGGTTAGACATGACATAGCTCACTAAGTGATCTTCCCGATACATCTTGCACCCATCTAGCACCATACATAGCTATTAGAATGTTGTTGACTATATTTCCGTGACTATTACACCACCAAGACAATTCTGTAACGACCCCTTTGTACTTCTTTTTTTTTAATTTTTTAAAAGATTTTATTTATTTACTGTTGGAGAGAGGGGAAGGGAAGGAGAAAGAGTGGGAGAGAAATATCAATGTGTGGTTGCCTCTCACATGGCCCCCACTGGGGACCTGGCCTGCAACCCAGGCATGTGCCCTGACTGGGAATTGAACCAGCGACCCTTTGCTTCACAGGCCCGTGCTCAATCCACTGAGCCATACCAGATGGGGCTCCATCTGTACTTCTTTTTAAAGATTTCATTTATATATCCAAGAGAGGGGAAGGTAGGGAAAAAGAGAGGGAGTGAAACATCAATGGGAGAGAGAAACATTGATCGGTTGTCCCTTGCACATGGCCTAATCATGGACTAGGCCTGCCACTCAGGCATGTAACCCGACCAGGAATCAAAGCAGCCACCTTTTGCTTCACTGGCCAATGCCCAACCATCTGAGCCACACTGGCCAGGACAACCATTTGTACTTCTTAATCCCTTTTTCTTTTTCACCCATCCTCCAAACCTCCCTCTCATCTGGCAACTATCAAAATGCTCTCTGTATCTCTGATTCTGTTTCTGTCTGCTTGTTCATTTATTTTGTTTTTTTTTTTAGATTCAATTGTTAATAGATATGTAGTTATTGCCATTTTATTGTTCACATTTTTTTATCTTCTTAAATAAGACCCTTTAACATTTCATATAATATTTGTTTTTTTAGCTTTTTCTTGTCCGGGAAGCTCTTTACTTGTCCTTTGATTCTAAATAATAGCTTTGCTGGATAGAGCAATCTTGGTTGTAGGTCCTTGCTTTTCATTATTTTGAATATCTTGCCAATCCCTTCTGGCCTACAAAGTTTCTGTTGAGAAATCAGCTGACAGCCTCATGGGGGCTCCCTTGTAGGTAACCAACTGCTTTTCTCTTGCTGCTTTTAAGATTCTCTCTTTGTTTTTAAACTTTGGCATTTTAATTTTGATGTGTCTTGGTGTGGGCCTCCTTGGGTTTATCTTGTTTGGGACTCCCTGTGCTTCCTGGATTTGCATATCTATTTCCTTCACCAAATTAGGGAAGTTTTCTGCCATTACTTTTTCAAATAAGGTTTCCATTTCTTGCTCCCTTCTTCTGGAACCCCCACACTGCAAACGTTGGTATGCTTGAAGTTGTCCCAGAGGCTCCTTGTGCAGTCCTCATTTTTTCTTTTATTCTTTTTTTCTTTTTGCTGTTCTCATTGGATGTTTATTGTTTCCTTATATTACAAATCACTGATTTGATTCTCAGCTTCATCTACTTTACTATTGATTTCCTGTAAATTATTCTTCATTTCAGTTAGTGTATGCTTCATTTCTGTCTGGGACTTTTTTATGCTGTTGATGTTCTCACTGTGGTCATTGGCCATCCTTATAATCAGTGTTTTGAAATCTGCATCTAATAGATTCCTTGTCTCCATTTTGTTTAGCTCTTTTTCTGGAATTTTGTTCTGTTCTTTCATTTGGAATATGTTTCCTTGTCCTCCCATTTTGGCAGCCTCCCTGTGTTTGTTTCTATGTATTAGGTAGAGCTGCTGCATCTCCCAGGTTTGGTAGAGGGGCCTAATGTAGTAGGTGTTCTGTATGGTTAGTAGAACAGCCTTCCTGATCACCCAAACTCGGTATTCAAGGTGTGCCAACTGTGTAGGCTGTGTACACCCTCCTCTTGTAGTTGATCTTTGATTGCTGTTGACATATCAATGGAAGGAATTTACCCACAGGCCGATCAACTTAAAGGACTTTCCATGACAACCAAATGCCAATCTCTGACCACACCGACCTCTGACCACCATGGGATCAGCTATGCAGGAGCCCTTCTCACAGAACAGGACCTCCTTCAGCAGGGCTTGGGTGCCCACTGAGTCCAGCCCTTGAGTGTATCACTTGTACAGGTAGTTGAGTGGTGCTTCAGTGTTGTCTGAATCTGTCCACTGGGTGCCCTGGCTCTGGAGCCTTCTTGGAGGTGCAGGCAAAGGTTGGCCATCACATGTGTTCTGCCCAGGCCACCTGGCATGAGCTACAAAGCCGTCTGCAGATGCCTACTACTTGTGCTGGGCTTGTAGGTGCCCAGGCAAGGCCAAACTGTTAACTTAGTCCAGCTGCTGCTAGTGCCAGGCCTGGGCCACTTAGTGAGAGGTACAGGGCTCACTGAAGCCAAATGCTACTTTTTTGAAAGATTTTTAGGAGAACCTGAAGCATGAACCAGGACAGGCCATTTGTATGGAAGAGCTACTGTAAACAGCTTGGGTGGGCCGGAAAGTTGGGTGGGGCTGGGTCTAAGGGAATCACTAAGGTGAAGCAAACAGTGTGAGCCAGGCTGATGGAGTCACATATGGCACTCATTTGCTAGCTGTGCTGGGGGAGGGCTCATCAAAGCAAAATGGCCTCTGCTAGCACTTCCGTCTGGGAGAAAGCTACCCACCCCCGACCCCCCACCCTGCTCTCCCCTGATGCCAGACAATTCAGTTCCTCTCCATAAGTCTCTGGGGACTTTCAAGCTGCTATACCAGGGCTAGAGCTCAAGAGGGAGTGAGTCTAAGTCTTCTTCAAGTGGGTAGGCCCTTTAAGAGGAACTGCCTGGGACACTAAAAGCTGCGGCCTCCCTCAGCCTTGATCCCCACTGGTTTTTACAGCCAGAAGTTGTGGGGACTTTTCTTCCTGGCACCGGAACCCTGGGCTGGGAGACTGGGTGTGGGAATGGGATCTCGTGCTCCTCAGGAGGGACTTGCGCAGCGGAGATGTCCCTCCTGAGTTTTACCCATTGTGTGTGGGTGTTTGACAGCCCGTTTCGCATCCCCACCCTTCCTACTGGTCTCAGTGTGGCTTCTTCTCGAATTCCTTAATTGTGGGACTTCCATCCTGCTTGATTTTAGGCAGTTCTGCGTGGTTGTTCTACAGGTTGATTGTACTTTTGATGTTGTTGAAGAAGGGAAGTACTGCATTTGCCTACACCCTAACCAGCTCTTTACTGTTGAACATTTAACTGAGTGTGGGAAGTCCTAGCCACAGCATCAGACAAGAAGAAGAGATAAAAGCCATCCAAATTGGAAAGGAAGAAGTAAAACTTCCATTATTTACAGGTGACATGATACTATAGAGAGAGCCTTAAAGGGTCCACCAAAGAACTACTAGAACTGATAAATGAATTTAGTAAAGTAGCAGGATACAAAATAAATATTTGGATTGGTTGCATTTTTATACACCAATAATGAACTATCGGAAAGGGAAACTAAGAAAATCCATTTACAATTACACCAAAAATAATACCTAGGAATAAATTTAATCTAGGAGGTAAAAGACCTGTACTAGGAAAATCATAAGACACGGAAGAAGGAAACTGAAAAAGATACAAATACATGGAAGCATACATGGTGTTCATGGAGAGGAATAATGAACATCATTAAAATGTCCACACAACTCAAAGTCATCTATAGTTTCCACATAATTTCCATCAAAATATCAAGGGTGTTTTTCACAGAAGTAGAACAAATAATCCAAAATTTTATATGAACCACAAAAGATCCTGAATAGCCACAGCAGTCTTGAGAAAGTTGTTCTCATAGTTGGTGGTCTCATGCTACCTGGTATCTAACTATATACTACAAAGCTATAATAATCAAAACAGAATGGTTCTGGCATAAAAACAGACATATAAATAAATGGAACAGAATAGTGAGCCCAGAAATAAACACATGCCTATATGGTCAATTAATATGTGACAAAGGAGACAGGAACATACAACGGAGAAAAAGCAGTCTGTTTAATAAATAGTGCTGGGAAAGTTGGACAGATGCATGCAAAAAATGAAACTAGACCCCCTTCTTACTCCATATGCAAAAAAATCCTCAAAATGAATTAAAGACTTAAATATAAGACTTGAAACCATAAACCCCTAGAAGAAAATATAGACGGTAAAGTCTATGACATTTCTTTAAAAACTTTTAAAAATTTATTTGTTTTTAGAGAGAGGGGAAGAAAGGTAGAAAGAGAGGAAGAGAAACATCAGTCGGTTGCCTTTCTCACATGACCTCACTGGAGACCAAACCTGTAACCTAGGCATGTACCCTGATCAGGGATCAAACAGGCAAACTTTCAATTGAGGATGATGCCCAACCAACCGAGCCACACTGGTCAGGGCATCTGACATTTCTTTCAGCAATATTTTTTTCTGATATGTATCCGCGAGTAAGAAAAACAAAAGAAAAAATAAACAAATGGAACTACATTACACCGAAAAGTTTTTGCACAGCAAAGGAAATCATCAACAAAGGGAATGCACAACCTCAACCTAATGATTGGGAGAAGATATTCACCAATGATATATTTGATAAGGGGTTAATATCCAAAATTTACACTGAAAAAAATCCAATTAAAAAGTCAGGACAGGATCTAAATAGACACTTCTCCTAAGAGGACATAAAGATGGCCAATAGACATACGAAGAGATGCTCAGCCCTGGCCTGTTTGGCAAGATTGGTTGGAACCATGCCCTGTGCATTGAAAGGTCAGGGGTTTGATTCCTGGTTAGGGCACATCCTAGGTTGTGGGTTTGATCCCCGGCTGGGAGCCTACAAGAGGCAACCAAATGATGTTTGTCTCTCACATCAATGTTCCTCTCTCTCTCTCTTTCTCTCCCTCCCTCCCTCCCCTCTTTTTCTAGAAAAGCAATGAAAACATGTCCATGGGTGAGGATTAAAAAACAACAAAGATGCTCGAAGTCACTACTCATCAGAGAAATGCAAATTAAAATGACAACGAGATATCACCTCAAACATGTCAGATGGGCTATCATCAGTAAACCAAAAGCAACACGTGTTGGTGAGGACAGGAAGGAAAGGGAACCCTTGTGAACTGTTGGTGGGAGTGCGGACGGTGCAGCCACGGCAGAAACCAGTGCAGATGCTCCTCAAAAAATCAGAAATGGGACTGCCCTATGACCCAGCCATGCCACTCCAGGTACACATCTGAAGAGACACAAAACGCTAATTTGAAAGGAAGTACAAGCCCCTATTTCATTGCAGTTATTTACAATAGCCAAGCTAGGGAAGCCACCAAGTGCCCATCAATTCGATGAGCGTATAAAAAAGCTGTGGTACTTATATACATACAATGGGATATTTTTTGGCCATAAAAAGAAGGAGATCTTATCATTTACATCAGCACGGATGGACCTTTAGACTATTATGCTAAGTGAAATAAGTCTGATAAAGACAAATACCATATGGTTTC
>PVKM010035938.1:0-14980 GCA_004027735.1 Carollia perspicillata
TCCCAGAGAGGACCAGCCCCCTCAGAGTTTAAGTAGATGAAGATCAGGAACATTGAGGCAGCCCTTTTCTAGGAAAGCTCGGCTGGATAAATGTTTGTCTCCCTATGATGGGCTGTTCCTGTACCCACCCCCAACCCCTAGCCATACAGAGGCTTCCGATCCCCTTCACGGATCACCAGGAGTAGACACAATTCTTCCCATCACCAGCACAGACAATGGCCAGGTACGAATTGGCGGGCAAAGGAGGGAGCGGTTGATATGGATTAGAAGGAAGGGTCTCCCTGGCCTAGGGCCTGAGGCCCCCATTGATTAGTTTCTTCACCAAGGAAACTAGCTTGGCCAGCGGCCAGTGGCACCCAGGTGGGGGGTCACAGTCTCCGTCCACCTCCTCACCCCACCACAGAGCCCTGAAGAGTTAATGCCCCCACACAGGGTATGTAGAGAGGGGCAGGAAGGCCAAGAGGAGGGAGAGAGCAGGGAGACAGCAACTCAGCCTCAGGCCCAGCTAGCTTCACACCCCGCCCCTCCCACTGAGCGAGTTTTCCTGGTGTTGAGAAAATGGTCAGCAGCTTGTCACAGCCCACTGATTCCAAACAGCCCTCTGGAAATGTTGTTGAATTTAAATCCAAACACAGAGATACCCGTATACGTGCCTATTGCTCCTCGCGCCCCTTCCTTAAACACGAGCATAGTTATCTCATGGTTACATACACACCACCTGATTCAATTCAGACCAAAAGCATTTATTGAATGCCTGTGTGTGCCAGGCACTGCAACTATAAACAGCTTCATGCCCTAAAGGAATGTACATTCTAAGAGGAGAGACAAATGTGGAAAGATCATTATAGAGCAGGGGAACAGGTGCAGTTACAGGAGTATAAGCCATGTACAGAGAAAAGAGAACTTAACTCTAGGATCAGGGAGGGCACTTCCCAGAGGAGGTAAGGACATCTCTGCAGGGTATTGAAGGATGAATAGGAGTTTTCCAAGTGGACCTAGTGGCAAAGGATCATTATCATTACCTGCCTCCTTCCATCACCTCTGGCCACACATCGCACACCTTCCTCGCCCTTTTGCTGACTGTATACTTTTCATGATTAATTCCTTTCATCTGTGACACTGTGGAGCTCCAACTGCCTGAATGTTCTTCCCTCCCTTTCCTTGATTATTCCCTATTCAGCCCTCATGACTGGCCTGGAAGAACTACCCTTTCCTGAGAGAGAGCTACACCCCCTTCTATTTGCTTCCATAGCACTCCGTGTCTCCCTTTCCTAACTCCCAGCACACTCGTGTTCACTATTTCCTCCCTGAGGGCAAGGACTATGTGGCACCTACAGCACCCGGGACAGCGCCTGACATTTCAGGAGCTCGTTGGATGGGGTGGTAGATGGATAAACACGGATGGACGGACGGATGGAAGAATGGATGGTTTGTTTATTCAAGGAGGTACAAGTAAATGAGAACTGAGAACTGCAGGGGTGTGTAGAATACAAGGAGGTGGGCTGATGATGGGAGAATTGTGGGAGATAAAGGCAAAGAGGTGGGCGGGGTGGGAGTGTAGAAGCCCTCCTGACTCACACCTAGCACCCACTGGCATACAAATTGAATTCTAGAACATTAGCTGCACAAGAGCCCTTTGAGATTGTATCGTTTAACCTTCATTTCACAAACGAAGGAGCTGAGGTCCAGAGAAAGCAGGGTTGCTCCAAATCACCCAGAGGGCGAATCGACGGACTGAACCCTTAGGCCTGACCTCCTGATCCAGGGCGGACTCAGCCTCCTACACCCCTGGAGGGAATAGGAGGTGATGAAACCATACCCGCCTCCCTGGGGCGGGCCTGACTCTGCGGGACACTGATGCTAAAGGACAGGCACTGAGTCTATCGCAGCACCTGTAACCGTCAGAGCAAGTGACTGAAACCCAGCTTACTCTAATTTACCCCATGGGTCAGATGATTGACCTGTGTAACTAGAAAGGGCAGAGGGGGCTACTTTGAGGTACAGTGGGATTCGGGCATACAAGCAGTGTTGCCAGATCTCTCCCCCTCCTCTTTTCTGGGTGCCGGACACACTCTCGCCTCCTCCTGACAGGCTTCTTCCATGTTGGGGTGGGGGGGATAGAGGGAAGGGCAGCGCATGGCCCATGTTGCTGGAAAGTGCGGGGGAAGCTTGCCCCTCTCAGAGTCGCTATGTAACACCCCAGCTGAGTATTCTGCTGGCTCTCGCTCTGATATGATCCCAGTGGTCAGAGGATAGACACTGTGGTTGAGCAAATCTGGATCCACGTCCACGCTGGAGTTCAGGAGAGGGCATGGGACAGGGACGGACAGCTCATCAGGTGACATGTAACGGAGAGGGCAGTACTCCAAAGGCGAGGGCTCTGTTGTCAACGGAACCTCGAAGGGCCTCAGGACTGTCAGAACAGCAGGTCGCCTTAGGAGTGCCTCAGAGTGCCGCATAACTAGGGCATTAGAAAGAGTACTTCGAAATAAGAACAACAGTAATAGCTTTCAGAGCATGCCATGCGAGGGCTGTGCACACATTGTCTGGTTTAATCCCACTGAAGCCTGGAGGGAAAAGAGCCGGGATTGAGTCCCAGCTCTGCTGTTCACCAGACCCGGGGCCTGCCACCGAATCCCTCTGAACCTGTTTCCCCATCTCTACAATGGGGAGAATGTAGCCCGTCTTCCAGGAGCTGTTCGGTTCTCTCTCAACTGTGAACAATGTGTACAGTGTCAGGGGTAGGGGAGGTTCGCAGTAATGCTTGGCACTGATTCCAGGTGGAAACGAGGAACAGGAAGATGCTTTTAGCGACTCAGGAGGCATTCAGGCCAAAGTCGTGGCAGGCTGGCTTCTGGTCCGGCTCCGCAGGAGGAGCAGGCTGGTCCAGGGCCCGGGAGGCCGGGCTCTGGGAGTCGCCCTGGCCTGGCTGCTCTCTGTCCGGGTGAAGGGGACGAACAGAGGAGCTAATGGATTACAGGGCCGGGCAGAAAAAAAGGAGAGGATTTTTCATTTTAAAGTGTTCTGAAATAATTCATATTTGCTTTGCAGGGCAGCGTTGTGCGTTGTCAGCTCTGTAATAACTTCTAGGCCCTTATTTATTGTTTTGCCTTAACGATTTCATGTTGCTTTGGTGTGGAGAATTCAGTGTCTTGTAACACATAATGGCAGAGGAGACCCAGGCCATGGCAGTCCCCAGCGAGGAGGGGGTCATGCTCCCCTGCAGACCCTGCCTGGCTCCCTGGAGATGGCGCAGCTGGGAGCAGCAGGCAGCAGCAGGTGAGCTCTGTGTAAGGGGCTTTATCCGTGGAGGTCAGTTCTCACAACACCCTACAAAGCTGGTACTATCATCCCATTTTACAGAAGTGAAAACTGAGCCTTGGGGAGATTACAAGATTTGCCACCTGACTTTGGGTGACCAAGCTAGGACTTAAACACAGGTGTGCTGTACTCCAGCCTTCTGTGTACTGGTGGGTGTTCAACTTTGGTATGTGTTGGAATCACCTAGGGAGAGTCTTTAAAATATGGGTTCCTAGGGCCTAACTCTGCAGATTGGGCTGTAGTAGGTCAAGGATAGTGCCTGACACTCTCCATATTTAACAAGCTGCCCAGATGAATCACAGCCACATCTGGGGATTCAGCTGGTGTCTGAGACCATACTCGTCACACGCTTGGACCCTGCTCTTCAAGAGTTGTGATCCCATAATCAACCATCTCCCCATCACCCATCTCTCTCACAAATGAACCATCAGCTACCCCTGTCCCCCTGTCATTCTCCATCCTGTATCCCTGAGAGCTAGAACTGCCCACCAGACCTCTAGCCCCTTCAGTGAAGCCAGGAGAGGAGAGAGGAGGAGAGGGAGGAAAGGGAGGAGAGGCTTTCTTGGTTGCCATGGTGATTCTCTACCTCCCAGTCTGTGGGGGGAGGCAGTCTCATTGTGAGCCTCCAGCCAAGGCCTGGAGGGAAGCAAGCTGTCCCGAGCAGGGAGGAGGCAGAGGGGTGGGAAGAGGACTGTAGTCACTGGGGAGAGGGGAGGAGGTGCAGGAGGGGTAGGGGACAGGGTGGGAGACCAGGCACCCAGGGTAGCCAGAGCAGAGAGCCAGCCCCTCCAGATGCTGGGGCTGCCAGCCTTCAGCCTGAGGGTGGGGTGGAAGTGCACGGGATCTGAGGCTGACAGGGTCTGATGCTCCCTGAGCCCAGAGCTGGCAGGAGACCCCGGGCAGGTGGTGGCAGAGATGCAGGGATGGACGAGACAGCCAGAGGCTGGCACAGGATGGAGTCGGAGCCTCAGGGCTGGGAAAGACCAGAGCTCCGAAAGCAAAGAGGAGGTATGGAAAAGTAAAACAAAGCAGCAGAACCCCAGACTGCAGCCCGCTCCCACCCCTAGCCGGGCCGGGGCTGGCACGGCCTGGGATCCCAGCCTGCTGGGCTGGGCTGGGCTGGGCTGGCAAGCCGGATGGCACAGGCTGTGGCAGAGGCAGATGGAGCGAGGAGGGGGCCTGACCCTCGGCCCACCAGGGAATGGCTGGGATTGTCTGTTCATTGGAGCCCTCCCACTGCCCCCACCCCCAACCTCCCGCCTCTGGGAGCATGGCTGGGGGAAAAGGGGGGTGGGGAACAAGCGCCATTTCAGAGCCAGTGTCTCTACCTCCTCCTGCTCCCTTTGGCTTTCTTTCCCTGCCAATGGCACGCACTGCCTGATCCCAGCCCGGCTCTGGCAAGGACGAAGATGTTGGGGCGGGGCGGGGGGAGCATGACCGGAGAGAGAGGAGGGAGGGAAAGAAGCTGGGAGGCGACATCCCAGAGAGGAGGAAAGGAAGCCTGGGCAGGAGGCCTGATGGGAGCTGCTCTCCCCACCACCATTTCTAAGCAAGCACTTCCTGTGGACCGGGCCTCATTCAACACTTCGCAGGGGTTAGTTCATTGAATTCTCACAACCTGCCTACTAAGCAGGGGCTGTTATTCTGATCCCTGTGTTACAGATGAGAAACTGAGGCAGAGGGAGGCTGAATGAGCCCTAGGACTTTACAGAAGAGGGGTTCAAACCCAAGAAAGGTTCAAAATTCATGCCCTTAGCCCCTACACTACTGTTGCCCCGCCCCACCCCCACATGTTTAGTCTATAAACTTCCTTTTTCGCCCATCTTTTCTCAGCGTTTCTCTAGCCAGCCTTTACTCCTTCAGGTAGCATGTTCCAGTCTACCCAGGTCACTGTGCCAGCACTGAGTGGCCACAGCCACATGTGTGGATACACGAACACACATGCATGACTGTTGGGGAGACCACATGCAGGTGAATGTATGTGCACACCTCTACACAATATACACACCCCCACACACATCAGTATATATGGACACAGGTCCTTTCACATGTGTATCCACCATACATCATACCACACCCTGGGTAGGTCTAGAGTGTTCTCACCAATAGAGTATTAACTGTGGCAGGATAATCCCAAACAATGGTGAAGCCAAAAAAAATCTATTTGGCTTAGCAATAAAGTACTGCTTGGCATATGGGGGTTTTGGCAATATATTTACCTTTCTAGGTTTAGCTCAGGCTGATGTAGGCTCCTGCAGCTTGGCATCCCAGATTCCAGGGTAATCAGCCGCTGAGAACCTGCCAGATGCCAGGCCCTTGGCAAGGCACCTACCAAACATTTGCTCCAGTCCTCACAGCTGCACAGGAGGCAGGCCTTGCTGGTCCCATTTTATAGGTGAGGACCCCGAGACTCAGCGAGCCATGCAGTTACACAGGGAGAGTGAGGATTCGAACCCCAGGTCAGCCCGAGGGTCTATAAAGCTTGAGTGCCTGCAGGTGGGTTGGTGAGCCCGACGTGTGACTTCCCAGGCGTGCCTCATCCGTCTGGAATGTGGCTGCCTCACCGTCTGGTCACGTCTGGGCCCCTCCTCTGCAGCCAGGCTGGTGGGCGTGGATGGGACCAGTGGCTCATGCTGAGCTGCTCTACAGAGAGCCCCTCACAGGCCCTGTGCAAGCAGGTCTGCAGAAGCCTTTCCCGCGGTGACAATGAAGACGATAATGATGGCTCAGATGACACAAAGACCAGACAGACCTATCACCCACCACTGAGCCTTTGGCACTTCTGGAACACCTACTATGTACCTGGCATTGTACTCGGACTCTGTACCCGGACTCTGAGGACAATACAAACAGGAATCAAACTTGAACTCTGCCTTCCTTCAGCTAGCTTAGGAGAAGAGTTTTAAGTTGTAGAAAAAGCTTTAATGTAAGTTTAAAGGAAACCTAAATGCTGTAAGAGAGACGCAGATAAAAAGTGAGAGATCACTTCCAGCCCTAGACCTGAACGAAGGCTTCCTGGGAGAGAGTGTGTGACGGGCCTCAAATAGTGGGCGTGACATTGTGGCAATGGAGAAAGGCATCTTGGTCTCCCAAGGAGCACCGTCCAAGGTGCAGCTGGGACACTGGCAGGTGGGCACGGAGAGAACAAGTAGCCCCGTTTTTCCAGGGCAAAGGCTGTATGAAGGGCATGGTGGGAGGGGGGTTAGGATCAGATGGCAGAAGATCCCGAGACCCAGGGCAAGGAATTTGGACCTTATAGACAAGAGGGAGCCATCAAAACTTGCTGAGCAGGGGAAGGGCTCAGGAACTGTGTTTCATTTAGGAAGGCGAATCCACAGTTGTGAAGGAGCTTCCTTCCAGAGATGTTCCGTGCACAGATGAGCGAAATCCAGCTACATTTTCATCATGCATGTTTTTCTACACCTTGCTGTTCTCATTTAATAATACCTCTTCGAGATCCTTACACACAAGTATTAATACATGGAAAGCTGCCTTGATTTTTAATAGCAGTATACTATTTCATTTTGGGGTCTTAGCAAAAACTTTGTAAAGAATGAGCTCGTTTTACATATTCATTTATCCACTCATTCATTCACTCTACAGACATTTATTGAGCACCTACTATGTGCCGAGAGAGCAGTGAACAAATGGGCCAAAGTCCTTGCCTTCCCTGAAGGTACCTTCTGATGTGTCTGAGTAAATCTGTAGGATACATCGTTAGAGGTAGAATCACTGAATGAGAGTGTCTGTGCATTTAAAAATCTGTGTACATAAAGACACATTTCCCCCACAGGGGTTGCACCTATTTGCCCTTGCATTGTAGGAGACTGTCTGTTTCCTTACCTTTTACCAACAAAACGTTTTCAGACTTTTTGATCTTTGCCAGTGTGACAAGTGAAAAAGAATTGTAGTTTTAATTTTCATCTTCTGATGAATGGGATTAAACATGTTTTCATATATTTAAGAACAGTGTTGGGTCCTTTTCTGTCAACTATCTGCTGTCCTTTGCTCGTATTTCTATTAGGTTGTAGATCCTTTTCATGTTGATTTGTGGATTCTCTTTATCTACTAAGGAAATTAGCCCTTTGCCTGTGATGAGTTACAAATAATTTTTCCCTAGCTTATCATTTGTATTTGCACTTTGTTTATGGGGTTTTTTTTTAATACAGACTTTTTAAAATGTGAAGTAAAATTTAAGAGGAATTCTGTGCGTCCCCTGGTCAGGTGGCTCAGTTGGTTAGCATGTTGTCCCCATACGTCAAGGTTGCAGGTTCAATCTCCAGTCAGGGCACATACAAGACTCAACCAGTGAATGCATAAATAAGCGGAACAACAAATCAATATTCCCTCCCATAGTGAGGGAATAGCTTTGCCTCCCATAGTGAAATGCTTGCTGGGGTTGAGAAAGATATAAGTCACAAGAACATGGCCTTGGGTTCCAAACTGAGTTCTTAACAGGACCACAGATTCAAGGCAAAGGAAGGTAATAGTCCCATCCTGTCCTGATGCCTCATCTCAAGAGGTCTTTGGACGAAGGGGGACAAGCTCGAAGGAGGGTAACCAAGAAGGTGACTACTAGGCCTGCAAGCAAGCCACATAAGGAATAGTGATGGAACCGAGTCTCTGCGCCTGGAGCCGATCGTTGTCTGTGAATATCATCGTGGGCAATAGGACTGGCCACATGACGCAGAACCAGGGCCTGCGGTGGAAGCTCTGGGAAGCTGTCAGTCAACCTGGCTCTTTTTAATGCAGAGCTGTCTGAAAATAGAATGGCCTACTTTGCGAAGAAGGGAGCTTATTGTCATCAGAGAGGTACAAACCAGAACTGCGTGACCACCTACTGAAGAAGCCAGGGGTTAAACCAGATGCCTTTCAGAACGTCTTCTAATCCGGAGAACCTGTAATTCTTCTAATCTGAAGACCACAAGGAATCTTAAAACTCCCCTTTTTGCCGATGAAAAAAGGGGAATGGGAAGCTAACATACACTGAGCACCTTCTTTGTCCCAGGCACTTTGGCACCTGTAACTGTATTTAAAAGGATAGGACCAGAGAGAGTGAGAGATTCACTTATGGCTGCACAACAATCCAGTGGCAGAGCCAGAACTGGAACTCAGGTCTCCAGAATCTAAATCTAGATCTCGCTCCATTGAACCATCTGTCCTGTTCAATAATAAAACACATGTTTATTGCATGTCTGTTGCATACCTACTCTGAATGAACGCCAATGTGGCCAATGAGAGTGCATAATATGCAGGCTATTTGCAAAATCTCAGGGTCTTTGCTCTGCAGAAGGCCACTGTCTAGTGGGCCAGTACAGGCACCATCTCTGCGCTGCCCAGCTCAGTGTGAATGGTGCCCTCTGGGGTTCTGGTAGCCCTGGGTAGACCTATAGTGAAATATGAGGCAATTTGGTAAGTGCTATAATAAAAATGTGTACCAAGTGCTGCAGGAACCCAGAAGGCATGATTAATTCTACCAGGGAAGGGAATCCGGAAAAGCAGAGGTGACATCCGAGCAGGGCCTTGAAGGATATGTAAAAGAACAAAGAGCAGAAGAGCATAATTTCTGCATTCATTCCGTATACATTTATTGAGCAGCTCCATGTTGCCAGGAAGAGATGAATAATTCACAGTCCAGTAGTGGGGGCAGGCGAGTCACCAATAAATTGCCACGGAGTGTAAGTGTAATAGAGGAAACCTGCTCGTGGTAGAAAAGCGAAGTGACTCCTGCAAGAAAGTTGTGCAGGGGAGGCTCTTGGAGAGGTGAAGGCTGAGATTTCGGGAAGGGGAATAAAAGATGTCCAGGCTGATAATAACAGAGTTGGGAGAGAGGGGAAAGGAATTCCAAGCAAAGGGAACGGCACATGCAAAGTTGCTGCGTCTTGAAAGCTCATTCTGTCTTCAGATACCCAAAGCAGACTTAGAAGTCTCCGGTGTGAAATATTGAGACAGTGGGCAGCCAGGCAGGAGGTGGAACTGACATGCAGGCTTTTAGGCAGGACCCACCAGGCTCTCAGATTAATGGGGAAGAAGCATTGGTGTGCACTGCACTACGATTTAGCAGACTTAGCAACCTTCCTTCAAAGCCGTGCCCCAGACTGGGAGCTGGAAGAGAAAAGTGTGAGCCACAAATCCCTGGCTCCTCCTGCTGTGCCCAGTGCGGCAGAGTGGGAGGGGGGTCTCCGTGGCTCTCCAGTAGCGCTGCTGCGACCCCGGCTAATCCAGCCTCATGGCCCATCTGACACACACTTCCACTTAACATTTTGTTAGCGACTCTATAAACGAGCTCTCCCTGACCTTCAATCCCTGGCTAATTGCTGGTTTCATGTTCAAGACTAGCTTAATTTTACGTGATAATTACCTGAGAGTGGCAATACATATGGCATTGCATGTTCAAAATGTCAGGCCTGGAAAACTACCAAGTGGCCGTAGTCTGGGGCAAAAGGAGGGGGCAACTGGGCGGCAGGGGCTTTAGAGAGGCAGCCAGGGGATGTGGCCATGAGGGGAGAGAGAAAATGCCCGGTGCAGACCGTGCGCTGAGAACTGAGGCCCTGCCTGTGGTAGGGCCCAGGACCCTCCACTGGGCCCAGACCACCCAGAGGCATGCAGGCCAGAAGAGCAGAACACATTTTCCAGTCACACGGGCACACACGTCGTGGAGAAACACAGACCAGATCAGAGGCACAGCTCACACACTCTCTCAGTCACTCCACAAATGCTCGCCTAGCACCTACCACATAGCAGGCAGTGTGTGGGCACTTCTGCTGGTTTCCAATCCCCACCCTATTCATGGAGGTTGAAAGCACGTGGAGGGCATGTTTCTGTTGTCGCAATTGGAGTGGGGCATGCTACCGGTACTGAATAGGCAAGGTCCCCAGCACTGCTAAAAGACTTGCAATTCCCTGCACGGTCCCATTCCGTAAAGAAATGCCCACCCCACACCCAGGTGAGAACCCTCAGAGCTAAGCCAGGGCCACAGCACGAAGAAGCCAAGAGATGCTTGCCTTGACCCTTGGAGTTGACAGGAAGGATGATAATGGCAAGCGAGGGTTTACAATGCATGAAATGTCAGTAATGAAGGAGGACTCAGTACATTTAGCAGGTGAACTAATGAAGTCCATTTGTTCCCCCAGCATTTCCAGTTTGTGCCTAGAACAGTGCTTGGCACAAAGATGGACACATGCCAGATGGTGTCTGTGAGTGTCTACACCACGTGCCACACACCTGAGTCATTCCCGCTCTGTAGAGGGATGGCTTGGGTTCACTTTTTCCTTATCATTCCAGGGTGCAGGGCAAGGCAGGTGGGGTCCAGGGCCCTGGGGTGGTGAGGCAGGGGAGTATAGACCAGGAAGAAGAAAGGGTGTCTCTGGCCAGGAGCGAAGGTGCTTCCACAGGAGCACATATCCGCACCCGCCACACAGGCCGTGGCGCACAGAAGCACCATCCCCAGATTAAGACGAGTCCCCTTTAGCCTCCTCACCCGTAGAATTATGGACTCCTGTGCTGTGTTGGAGTAAATTACTTGCTTAATGAGATTTCAATTAACAAAAACAAATTAAAATCACTTTGGTAATTAAGCTGCTGTGAACCTCACCAGCAGCTCTCCCTCAGACCTCAGATTTCCATGGGGAGGGAGCTGGGAGTTGGGGTCCATTCAGCCATGCGGTTGAGGCCTGGGCTGGGCCAGGAGCTCCCTGCCTTGTGGATTTCATGCCAAGAGCCACAGCTTCCTGCAGCCATTCTATAGGCACCAAAACTGTGGGTGGGAGGGTGGGGACAGCACACAGCAGCTAGCCCTGCCACTGGCTGGCCGTGGGAGCCTGGACACATTAATTGACTTCACTGAGCTCAGTTTTCTCGTCTGTGTAGTGGGGGTAAAATAGTGCCTACATGTTTGGGCTAAGGGAGGATTAAGTGAATGGATGTGTGTAAAACATTTAGAAGAGGGCCTGCCCCACAGTTAGGGCTTTTAATCTACTTTCCCCTGCGGGGTCAAGCCCCTCCCAGGGTGGCCGTTCCAGCCTTGCAGTTTGCATGAGCCTGAACCCCAACCCCCTCCAGGGCAGCCCTATAGCCCTGAGTTGGGTAAGTAAGGATCTACCAACCACAGACATCGCCTTGGAGGTGAGGTTTCTGCCAGGTTCTGTCCCACCCAGGCCCCCATCTCTTTCTATCAGAGCCAGTAGCTTAGATCTGGGAACTAGAATGCCTTTTCTTCTCAGGTGGCCTGGAAAATACTCTTCTCTTGGGGATATGGTGTCACCCACATCCACCACCTGACAGGCCTGACCAGTGAAGTAGCGCAGGTACCACTGGCCCAGCGGGTGAGAGAAAGGAGCAATGCTCGGTGCTGGCAGAAATGCGCCTTCAGAATTTTTGTTCGGTCTTCAGAATTTTTAATGTCAAAATTTTAGTTTTGATTTTTGAGTCACTGTTTGCAGCCTTCATTCAGAGGGACTAAAGCAGAAATTTAAAATGAACATGCATCGCCATGACTGCTATCTCAGTTGATTAGAGCATCATCTGAATACGCCAAGGTTGTGGGTTCAGTCCCCTGTCAGGGCACATACAAGAACCAGCCAATGAGTGCATATAAATCATTTTCTCTCTCTCATAAATACATAAAAGTTAAAAAAAATTATTATTCAAAATTCACAAGACTAAGTGTGCAATAAATCTAAATAAAGTTTTAAATGATATATCTGTTTTTTAAGTTTGTAGCACTTACAGGTTTGAAGTTATGAAAGCAAAAACTCCCCTCAGACTTTTGGGATGTTTATGTTATTATATAGCATATTTTACTTATAGACAAATATAAATACAGACACATACCAAGTGTTGGGGTTTTTTTTCCTGTGGTGGTTAAAATTACAGATGGTTTTGCCTTATGTGTTAACATTCATTCACTGAACAATTTTTTTTCATTCTACACACTCAATGGCAGCTTCTTAGTGCCTATCCAGTGCCCCAACGAGCAAGCCAGACTTGAACTGTACTCTGAGGGAACAGAGAGCTTGTTGAAGATGGACGTGGGCATGAAACAGTGAAGTCTCTGCTGTAGGAAAGGCAAGGCAGGGCCTCAGAAGCCCATCACAGGAAGGGCAATTCTGGGGAGGTGCTGTGGTGTCTGTAATAAACATTTATTTCTTTCGCAAAAGTACTAAAGTAAAACAATTTATATATTTTTAAATGAATCCCAAGAGTCCTATAGCTAGTTAGTAACAGAACTGAACGTAAACCTAAAAGCCTTCTGGTTCTCGGGACAATGATTTTTTTTTTTAATCTGACACCAGTACCCTGGAGAGTTTGAACAGCATCCCAATTTTGAGTGAAAAATATCCCAAGACAGGCAGAAGAGATGTCTGCCAGAGGTGGTCCCACCATCTACACACCTGTCAGACCCATCAGGTATCCCCATGCACACCTCCACATCAGCTAGAGGAGGTGGGCATCCGCACACTTTTGTCGGATGGAGGAGGTGTGTGTGTGGTGCATACGCACATGCTAATCGGGTCTCTGCTGGTTGGGCATCTCACCCTGCATCGCCTGCAGAGGTGGAGTCCAAACATTACTCCAGGGTCCAGCAGCCCTACCCTCCCTCCCTGCCAAGCTGATCTCTAGTGCTCTTTCAACAGACCCTGGCAGCCAGGCCAACGGGAGTACACCCCAACATCCAAAACCTCCCGCTGTCCGTTCCCTCCCATTCCCTGAGAAGTACTAACTTCACAGCCCCTCCCCTGCAGACCCCTCTGTCCTGGGGACGGACAGGGCAGGGCGCCATGCTCTGAGCACTCGGCTCAGCGAGGGCTGCCGCCAGCAATGCCCTCTCATCAGGAAATGTGGCCAGAAGGGTGGTCCTCTTCCTGCCCAGACTTCTCGTATCATATTTTGTGCTGACTTCAGGCAACCAAGGGAGGAGGACACAGTTGTACTTTCCAAGTAGCTGGAACCCCTTAATCAATGTTAATTGGCTCTAATTAGCATATGTTAATTAATGATATTTACTACAAATTAAAGGTATGAGTGCTCCCAGAGGGTTTCCTGTTCATCCAATTAGTGCCAATTAGTTGCAATTAACACGTGTAAATGAGATTCCATTGAACCCAAAACAAACAGCACAGAATCTCTCAGATTCCCTCTTGCACCTTTTCAGCCAGCCAGAGGAAGGGAGGGTGGGAAGTGAGAGCGGGAGGGGGAGAAACAGACCCCTGGGCTGACCTCCTGGAGCAAGATACTGACTCTCCATGCACCAAGGAGGAGAAAAGGAAGAGCCAAATTGGACCAAGCAAGCTGCTGGACAAGTCTGGACTCCAGAGGCCTTGACCATGCCCCTGAGGGCCATAGGCCATCCCTTGGGCATCTCTGTACCTGCCAGGGCCTAACCCAGTCCATGGCAGATAGCAGGTGCTCAGTAAAAACTGGATGAATGAAAAGTTGGTTCCTTCGCATCAAGGATCAATAACTTTAGATGTAAAATTACAGGATGCATTGATTAGGAAAACAGTCAGTGCGCTCGTCTCCATAAGGTCTTCCCAAGGGCTTTACCTAGGAGCCAGAGAGTACTTGCCTCTATGACATCATTTTAATATAATCTTTATATGGAGATTTTACTTTACTACCAATGTTGCCATTTACTAATTTTATTTCCTTTTCCCTTAACTACTACCTGAGGCCCAAACTTCTATCATGGCGGCAACTGGATATACACATATTTTGCTGAGTATAATGTACAGCCACATTTTTGTGTGCATTATACATGGGATTATTATGCCCATTATTACATCCATGGTATGTAATCATTATACCCATGTATAATGGGCACCCTTATTTTTCCCTCAAAAATTTGGGCAAAAAAGTAAACATTAGACACAGCAAAATACAATGAGAACACCCAGAAGGGGCTACCATGAACAATGAAATGCTGCCCTAAATTCTCCACCCACGCAGGGCCGTCACTGAAACCGTGATGTAAGGTTCAGCTCCCAAGAAGTTGTCTATTCCTCACTTTTGCCCCACCAAACCTTCCATCAAAGTAGATATCGATTCTTCGTAAAATATTGGCTGGTTGCTGTGTGTCAGGCGCTACTACAGGGGCTGGGGATACAGCCACAAACAAATCCTCCGTAACCCCTTCCCCCCCCCCCCCCCGGGGGAGCTCACATGCCTGCCTTATCGCCTCCCAGTTGGCATTGGGATGTATCTAGAGTCAGGCTTGGGTTCATAGCCCAGTTTGCCTCTCAGCAGCTGGAGCGGGGGCAGGGTATTTTATCTACCTGGGCCTCAATGTGTCTATCAGTAACATGGATGCAATGATACCTGCCTACCTCTCCTACAGCCATGTTATTGGGAGGATTAAGCTTCCTTCCTTGCCCCATTCCTTGGCGGGGCAGAATTTAGAGTTCATCCACAGGGCAGGTTGGAGAGGAGTCAAAACTCAATGTGAGCCCACAGATAAAAGTCTGATAAAGTCATCTCTACATCTGGATCTCTACACCCAGCTGGCCACAGCAGCCCCGCAACCCCACCCCCACCTGCACGGCACTTCCCAGTTTACAAAGCTAGTGCTCGGTCGTCAGCCTCCCACAAGCCAATAAGCCCCACGCTGTGTTGAATAAGTGGGGCAGGGAGAAAAGGTTCAGAAATTGGAAGTGCTTTCTGG
>PVKM010035939.1:0-14976 GCA_004027735.1 Carollia perspicillata
TACCCAGGCTCCCTAAGTTAAGATGCCTCATAACTGGCTTAAATTCACACTGCAGTCTCTGGGACTTCAGATGACACCAGACCAGCCTGTCCAGTGGTGGCCTGCCTACTCCATGATGAAAGGCACCATTTGCTGGGCCCCTGGTCCTCAGACCTGCTTCTGAGTCAGGTTCAGTAACCTGCTGCTATGTGACCTTAATAGGTCACTCTGTCTATGTGGCCATTTCTAAATCTCCACATCTTCATTTGTAAGTGGGAGAAGGGTGAGCTGGCTGGACCACTTCTGCCCATTCTAAGACTGTAGGGGGCTCGAGGGGTCCTGGACCCCATTTGGACCCCTTTATAAACAGCCCCTGGGGGTTCGTATGGCTCATGTTGTCTCAGATGACTGGAGAGGTGGGCAAAAGGATGAGAGCTCAGGAACTGGGAGTGGAGAGAGGGAGGGTCTGGGTCCAGCCCAGCCCTGGGTAGGTGGAACCACCAGGGATAGTCAGGTTGGAGGGGTGGGAGGAGAGTCCACAGATCAGGTCACCCCGGTCCAGGAAGGTGAACATACTCCAGGGTGAGCAAGGTGAGGAGCAAGACCATAGGAAATCTGGGATGCCAAGGTTGAGACCTGCGTGCTTAGCTGGCCCTGTGCCCTGCCCAGGTGGATAAGTACACTGTCCAGTGCCAGCAGGACCTGGGGGAGCTCATCATCGTTCGCCTGCACAAGGAACCATACTCCTTCTTTCCCAAGAACTCCTGGTACTGCAAATATGTGCAGATCTGTGCACCCAATGGCCGCATCTACCACTTCCCCGCCTACCAGTGGATGGATGGCTATGAGACCCTGTCTCTGCGGGAGGCTACAGGTAAGCTCTCACCATTCCATCCCATCCCAGTAGGCCCCTTGCTGTAGCTAGAGCATGACTCCAGCATGACCACTCCAGACTCCCATAAACTAGCCAGGTACCAGCCCCACAGAGACTCCTGGGAACTCCTGACATGCCCACACATTCCTCTCCGTCATCACTGCTGCGCTGGACCCAGCTTGGGCTGCACCCTGAGGAACAGAGATGAATAAGGCAGGGACTACCCTCAGGATCGCAGTCTTGCAGGTTCTGGCAAAAGACAAGAGTGCTCTCTGTTGCCTCTGCTGTTCTCCCCTTGACTCCCGTGGGCTTCCCAGCCATGGGAAGGACCGCTTGGTACTCTCAGTACAGGCCTCAGGACTCTGATAGGATGCCCTATTTATGCTGAATAGTGTGTAAAGCTACTCCAAAAGACTCCCTGTCACTCCAGTAAGGTTCTGTTACTACAATGGGGTGTCTGGTTACTCTAATCAGACGTCTCAGTACTCAAACTGCTGTCCGTTTTTTCATTAAGAAGCCTGTTAGCCCTGACCGGTGGGGCTCAGTTGGTTGGGCATCGTCCTGCAGAGCAAAAGGTTGCAGGTTCAATTCCCGGTTAGGGTACACGCCTGGATTGCGGGTTTGGGCTCTGTATGGAGCTTGTACAAGAAGCAACCAACTGATGTTTCTCTCTCATGTTGATGTTTCTCCCTCTGTCTCCTTCCCTTCCCCTCGCTCTAAAAATAAATAAATAAAATCTTTTTTTAAAAAAAGGTTGTTAATTCAACAGTTCTCCATGGTGCTATAACAGGAGCACTTGTGCCTTATTGTGATACCTGGGTTTCTTTTTTTAAAAAAAGAAATTATTTTAGAGAGAGGGAAGGGAAGGGAGAATGAGAGGGAGAGAAACATCAATGCAATAGAGACACATTGATTGGTTGCCTCTTGCATGCCCCGGACTTGGGACCTGACCTGCAACCCAGGCCTGTGCCTGCCTATGCCTGACCAGGGAATTAAACAGCGGTGACCTTTCAGAGGCCACTTTTAGGAGGCCAGCACTCGGTCCACTGAGCCACATCAGACAGGGCCCTAGTTTCTTTTCTTTAAAAAAAAAAAGATTTTATTTATTTATTTTTAGAGAGGGGAAGGGAGGGAAAAGAAAGAAAGAGAAACATTAATGTGTGGTTGCCTCTTATGCACCCCCCTTGGGGACCAGGTCTGTACCCAGGCATGTACCCTGACTGGGAATCGAACCAGCCACCCGTTGGCTCATACGCCAGCACTCAATTCATTGAGCCACACCAGCCAGGGCAGCCCTGCATTTCTTAATGAGCATTTCTTAGAGTGACGAGGTGTTCTATTGCTCCAAAGGACTCCTTATTACCCCAATAAGACATCTTGTTTCTCTAACAGGACTCATTGCTTCTCCCAAAGGCCCCCTTAATCCAGCCCATAGGATTAGGAGGCTCCATCCCAGTTCCACAGGAGGCCTCGTCACTCATACAGACTGTGGGGTTTTTCCTTGGTGGCCCAGCTGTTTCCCCAGTAGCTTGGTTGCTCCCACGGAGAAGACGCATGATCTGAGTGTCTGCACTGCTTATGTCCACCCCTGCCGGAACCCTTGTCTAGTGTGTTGGGCCAGCTTTCTAATATGTGGCTGCTACACAGGGACTGCAGGCGTGTCCTCTTTTGTTCCCCTGGCTCCACCTCTGAGCTTTTGCTGGCCTTGAGGTGGGTGGGAGGGGAGGGCAGAGCTGAGGGGGCCCAGGGGCCTGGAACTCCATCCTCCCCGCAGCTGACCGCTCCTCTTTTGTCTCTCATTTCCCTGTGGAGAGAGCCTTTTCCTGGGAGGAGGGCAACAGGGCCTGAGCTGGGGAAAGGAGAGCCAGGGGGAGAGAGAGGCAGGTTGGGGGAGGGTGGGAAAGCCAAAGGGAGGTTCTTACTGGGGACCTGAAGCATCTTCCCACAGTGATACATCTGAGTGACGCGGAAGCAGGGGACAGGAAGGGTGACCCTAGGTGGCAGGGTAGGAATGGGGCTGGGTGGGGCAGCTGCCACACAACACCAGGGCAGGGAGACCTGAGTCACCTGCTGGGCTCTTGAAGGAGTGAGGCTCCCACTCCGGGGCTGTGCCTGAGCTGGGGCTCTGGGTTGCCCAACTGCAGGGAGAGCGGCTCACCCAGAGCACAGTGTGAGCTGAGGCAGACGGTGGAGGGAGAGGCTAACGAAGGGAGCCGTGAGGGAACACCATGCGACTTTAGCGATGGGTGCTTGTCAGCCTGGGACTACCAGCGGGGGCCCGGATCTCAGGTCCACTGCATCCTGACTGGACATATTAGGTATACTTCTATATTCTTTTAAGCCTCAGTGTCCTCATCTGTAAGATGGAGCTAACAGCAGAACTTACTTCATAGGGTTGATGTGAGCATCCAATGAGACAATCTCTAAAAGGGACTTTTAAAAGGCTTAACAACTCTTAGTGGCTGTTAGTGGTACAGGCTGAGTGATCGGAAGAAGATTGCCTTGGTTTGAATCTCAACTCACTGTTTTCTGTGTAATACGAACTGTTTTTTTTTCCCTGCAAAATGAGCAGGATGATATTGTCCCTTAGCTGAAACTGTGGGACAGAGATGTTTTGAAATTCGGATTTTATTTAGAAGGGATCTATGAATGTGATACACACACACTTCTTTATCTCTATATCTCCAAATGTCTTCTGCATATATGCACACACCATATGGTATGTGATATTTTTACTAGGGCACCCACTAATCAAATATACTAATATCCTGTATTTCAGCAGCAAAAACTATGAATAGTTATACCAAGTGAGTTAAATGAGGACTGTCTATAGCCTCAAGAAAATTTTGAGCAGGTTTTTCTGACCGAGGAATCTGTGCTTAACCTGTGAAAAAACAAACCGGCCCGATCTGTGCAGCTTGTCGTGTTCTGGAGTCTTGGAGAGCAGGCCGCGAGCGCACAGTGTCGGTCACCTGCCTTACAAGGTTGTTCTTGGGCAGGTTAAATTGTTAATATAAAGAAAGTGTTTAGAAAGTGCCCCCTACCTAGCAAGTGCTAAATAGCTGTTATTACTGTCTCAGTGGGTCTGGAAGCCGGACGGCCCTGTGGCAGCATGGCCCAGCTTGATGGCTAGAGCAAGGGACAGGAGGGTGGTCCCTGATCCTTTGATTTCAGTTTCTGGGAGGAGAAACACCCTCCCTCTCCCAGGGTAAGCCTTCCCCATCCTTGACCATGGGCCCCCCACAGCCGACCTGGGAGGCAGAAGCTGAGTCCTGATTCCTGAAGTGGGAAGGGGCAGGCAGATGCTGAGGTCCGACCTTGAACCCCGCTCCCTTTGGTTTCCCTACAGGAAAGACAAGAGCAGACGACACGCTCCCAATCCTGCTGGAGCATCGGCAGGAGGAGATCAGAGCCAAGCAGGACTTTTACCAGTGAGGGGAGCGTGGCAGGGGCTGTGGGAGGTTGGGGGCCAGTGATGGCTTTGCCCTCTGTCCCTGGAATGGCGCATGGACATCAGGGCTCACTATCTCAGCTTCTCTTTGCAGCTGGAGGGTCTTCGTCCCCGGCCTGCCCAACTACGTGGACATCCCCAGTTACCGCCCTCCGGTCCCGAGAAACCCCAACCGGCCTGAGTAAGGACCTGAGGCTGCCCTGGGGCCCTCCCATGGTGGACCTCCGGGCTCTGCCCCCTCCTCAAGCCCTGGACCCCAGGTGTCCTGCCCCAGACCAGCACTCCTTCCTGCAGGTGGAATGGCTATATCCCTGGATTCCCAATTCTCATCAACATTAAGGCCACCAGGTTCCTGAACTCAAATCTGCGCTTCTCCTTCATCAAGACAGCCTCCTTCTTTACTCGCCTGGCGCCCATGTGAGTGTGCGGGAGTGCGGGGGAGGGGTTTTGTAAAGACTGCCCCTCTCCCTCGGCTCCATACCCACCTCCACCACAGCCCCAGAGGTTAGACTGGCCAGGAAGGCAGAGGTATCTGGTAAGACAGGCCAGACGAGACGGAGACCTAGAAGACCTTGAGATGTGGGCCCAGGGACCCTGAGACCTAGAGATACAGAAAACAGAGACTTTGAGACCTAGAGAGCTGGCTGGGCTGCGGCAGCCCTGACCCCTTTCCCAGCCGGAGTTTGGCAGCCTCTCTGATATGTTTCCCTTTGAATCCCACCCCCTAAGGTCACTGAAGCTCAAAGTCCAAGGTCTGCTGGACTGCAAACAGCCGTGGAAGAGACTGAAGGACATTAAGAAAGTTTTCCCTTTCTACAAGACTGCCATCTCCGGTACGGGGTGGGGCATCCTGAATGGAACACAGGGAGCCTAGTGATCTCTAGTGGAAGAAACTCAAAGACTCGTCTGGGAGGCAGGACCCACCGGCAGCCAGCGGGGTGGGAGGAGCGGGCGGACTGAGGCAGAAGTTGCGCGGTGGGTGGGCGCGCCCTCTGGCGTCATCTTGGGAAACGTCGCCCTGGGCCACTCGGGCAGCTCAGGGGAGGCTGAGGTCCTAGGGCCTAGGTTTCCTCTCCGGTGTCTGTTGTCTTTCTCTGTCCCGGTCCTTGGCCCCGTGGCTCTCTGTCCCTGACGCGGACCGGGTGTGACGCTCCCGCGCCATCCCACTAGAATACGTGGCCGAGCACTGGACAGAGGACAGCTTCTTTGGGTACCAGTACCTCAATGGCCTGAACCCAGGCGTGATCCGCCGCTGCATGCAGATTCCGGACAAGTTCCCCGTCACAGACGACATGGTGGCCCCGTTCCTGGGCGAAGGAACGTGCCTGCAAGCAGAGCTGGAGGTGAGGCCTGGTTTGGCAGAGACCTCTCACAGCCTTCTGGCCTCCCTGCCTCCCTGGCATCCCCTCTCTCCCCAGGCCCCTGGTCTGCAGAGTACCTTGCCCCCAGCCCTGCCCCGCAGGCACTCCCACTTGGTTCCTGGCCACCCCCTGCATATGGGGGACCAGGGCACTCTGTACCCAAGGTGTGGGTCATGGGTGCCCCATGTTGGTGCTGTCTGCTCACGTGTGGCGGCTCCCTTCCAGAAGGGGAACATTTACCTGGCAGACTACAGGATCTTGGAGGGCATCCCCACCACTGAGCTCAATGGCCGGAAACAGCACCAGTGTGCCCCTCTCTGCCTGCTGCATTTTGGACCAGAAGGGAACATGATGCCCATCGCCATCCAGGTGCCTGGGGCACAGGCCGCACTGCTGTGTGAGCATGTTGCCTGTGTGCAAGCTAATGTATGTGCATACATGTGCGTGTGCCTGAGTGTGTGGGCCTGTGTGTGTACTTGTATGCCCCTATGAGAGTGTGTGGTGAGTGGGTGAGCCTCTGTGTGTGTGTCTGTGAACCTCATGTCCCCGTGTGCTACCTATTTGTGAGGGTTTGTGCCTGTGTGAGTGTGTGCCTCTGTGTGTAGGCTTGTGTGTGCCTGTGAGCGCATGTTCCTTTGTGTGCATCTGAGACTATGCCTATGTTTATGTGTATACCTGTCTGGGTGGGGGCTAGCGGTGAGCCTGGTGTGTGGCCCTGGCTGTAGGCCTTTGGCGGAGTCTCCGTGTCCATCTGCGTGCTGCCCCTGTGTGCCACCCGTGCATGGACTTGGGCTCCTGTTGGTGCTCCCGCGTGTACAGTGCGCACGCTGTGTATACTCATGGTGGTGCTGAGCTCATCAGACTTAGCCGCCGCCTTGAGTGTCTAGCCTGGCAGAAGATGGAACAGAGGCGCTTCCTTCCCAGAGGTCCCCACTACAGTCAAGTCCACATTAGGAAAAGTCACCCTCCTGGGGGGCATCGGTCAAGTCCTGATGCTCCTGGCTTGTTAGTGGAGCGGTTTAGGCTAGATTTAAGTGATCCCTTACCCTCAGGCGGTTGGGTCTCCTTGTGCAGTGCCCAACCTGCACTGCTGAACGTGGAGGCGCCTTGTGAGCTGGCTTTTGGAGAATCAGTGGGAGCTGCCAGGTAGAGAGAAAGGCAGGGGAAGGTATCACAGGCAGTGAGAACAGCAAGAGCAAATGTTAGGAGGGAGGAAAGGCCGTGGTGTGCTCAGGGGAACAGAGGGCCTGGAGTGTAGGGGGTGGAGGTTTTACCTCCTCAGACCGCCCTTAGTCCCCCTCCTGGGGACCCTTGTGTGTGTAGGCCTCTGCCCCCGTCTAACTCTCCCTCCTTCCCCACTCCCAGCTCAGCCAGACCCCTGGACCCTGTAGCCCCATCTTCCTCCCCAGCGACTCTGAGTGGGACTGGCTGCTGGCCAAGACCTGGGTGCGCAACGCTGAATTCTACTGCCATGAGGGCATCTCCCACCTGCTGGGGACCCACCTCATCGCTGAGGCCTTCTGCCTGGCTATGCTGAGGCAGCTTCCCATGTGCCATCCCCTCTACAAGGTATGGGCTTGGGTGAAGGGGCCTTTGTGAAGCATCGCTGCCCTCATCTGGCCTCAGAAAGCCACCTGGGGCCAGAGGGATTCCGGTGAGACTAAGGGGAGGCAACTGGGGACCCACAAGACAGGGGCTCCTGGAGGGGGCTTCCCAAAATAAGGGGGTGTGATGTTGCAGAGGTAGGGGTGCCGGGGTCCTCTGGGGGATAACTTCAGTTCTCTTCCCTCATCCTCCTCCCTCTCACAGCTCCTGATCCCCCACACCCGATACACCGTCCAGATCAACAGCATCGGGCGGGCCCTCCTCCTCAATGAGGGGGGGCTGACTGCCAGGGTGAGACTGCTGCCTCCAACCCCAGCGAGATGTTTACTTTCCTTCTGGCCTTTGCAGTTAGACTAGTAGCAGGATTTCCCACTTGCCTTCAGTTCATGAAGGAGCATGGAGAGAGGGGACTGGTTAAAGTGGGTGCAGCACCTCCAAAGGCACAGAGGCACGGGCTGGTCGTGCTGGCTGGAGTGTGAGGATCCCCGGGTGGGGCAGGCTTGGCGAGGGGTTACAGGAGCAGACTGCGTGTGGGCCAGGTGTGAGCTTCATCGGGGTGGACTCAAGGGACCTGCTGGCTTCGGCGTCTGCTTCCTTCCTGACAGGGCACGGGTCTGGGTATGGAGGGCATTGCTGAGGTGATGGTGCGGGCTCTGTCGGAGATAAACTACGACAGAATCTGCCCCCCCAACGACTTCGTGGAGCGCGGTGTTCAGGACCTGCCAGGATATTACTACCGTGATGACTGCTTGGCAGTGTGGGACGCACTGGAGAGGTTAAGATCGGCACGACCGTGGGTAGCACTCCGGGTGGACACCCTGAGGTGTTGGAGGGGAGCCTTCAAGTACCTGAGCTTGGCTGAGCTTGGGTCTGGTGCCACCTTCTGACTTCGACAAGCTCCCCTTGCCATTTCTGCCCCATAGCACCTGCCCGCCCACAGGCCTAGGGCGGCTCTGGGGCCAGGGCATCCTGGGAAAGGTGGGAACAGAGCTGTTGGGGAGGGCAGGAGCGGGGTCCAAACTGAGGTCCTGCCGCCTGGTCAGGTATGTGACGGAAATCATCACCTACTACTACCCGTGTGACGCAGCTGTGGAGGGTGACCCGGAATTGCAGTCCTGGGTGCAGGAGATATTCAAGGAGTGCCTACTAGGGCGTGAGAGCTCAGGTATGAGCTTGGGCACCTCAGCATCCAGCTGGGGTCCAGGGCTTTGGGGTGGGCCCACCCAGGCTGGGCTGGAGCATATCTCATCGGGGGCTGTAGGAAGCCAAATCACTGCCCTAGAATTTTGACAGGGCCCTTTCCTGACCCTTGGAGCAGCAGCATCTCGGAGGGGTTGGGGAAGAAAGCATGGCTGGGCACTGGTTCTTGTCTGAGTTCAGGGGCTGTGGGTCATCCCAGTCCCCCACCCAGAAGCAAACCTTTGTGGACTGAGAACTGGGGCATGAGCTAGACAGGAAGGGGCAGAGTGTGCTCCAAGCTGGGGAGCTGGTGGGGTGCTGGCAGGCTCCAAGGCGGGGAGAGCATTCGAAGTCATGCCACTGGGCACCACTCAGCAAGCAGGTATGGTGTGACAAGCACCGTGCTGGTGGTTGAGGAGACAGAAGGGAGTGAGAGAGGTGGAGATGCTGCCTCAGGGAGTTCACAGTCGGGCAGGGGCGGTCTGCTCACGTAAATCACATTACAGCAGGACTCATCATTGCAGTTCGGTGGAGGGGATAGAAGCCCAGGGGAGGCACCTAAAGCCATTTGGGGAGGGGTGGAGGGTAGAGAGGGGGGTGGGTAGCAGCAAGCTAAGATCCAGCTGAGGTCTAACATCTTAGCTAAAAGCTAGCTAAGATCTACCGGATGGGGCGGTTAGCTGTGCAATGACTAGAGTGAGGTTGGAGAGTCCTGGGAGCTGCTGACTGGAGGGAGAATGGGGGTTGGGCAGGCTGTGGTGGACGTCATGAGCAGGGCCCAGGTCTCGCAGCATGGTTAAGTAGTTTGGAATTACTCAGCACCAGAAGGAGCCCCGGCAGGGTTTTCAAGATCAGATTTGTGTGTTAGAATACCAGGCTGCGCTGACAGTCAGGAGACAGTTTGCAAGCTGCTGTGGTGTCCAGGAGGGAGGTGACAGGGACTTGGCTAGGGTGGGGGCTGTGGAGATGCAGAGAATTCTAGAGGGAGTTGGGAAATCAAAAAATGACAGGACTTGGGGATTAGTTTGGGTTTGGCAGTGGGAGCTGGGTGGGTGGGGGGCCAAGAGTGACTCAGGTTCAGAGCTTTCGAAACTGGGCAGATGGTGCGAGTCGTTTCTTGAGCTGGGGGCATAGAGAAAGGAGGGGTTTAGGGAAGAGGATGCCTGGTCTGGTTTGAATATGTCAAGGCTTTTGGAATCTGGGGTCACCATGGCAACCAGGGCTGCTGCTTAGGTGGAACAATAGGGAAGAGAAGCAAGAAGCTTGGTTAGGTACAAGACTAAGAGCCAGGCTGTTGAGAAACCTCTCTGGAGTGAGCAGGGTCTCGGAAGACAGGCGTGTGTGTGCGGCGGGAGCGGATAAAGAGCTGGAGTCAGGGAAGGAAAGCGGGGATTCTTCCAGAGCCTTTCCTCCCTGAGACCTGGGTCCAGAGAGTCGCCCCGAAGGTAGCTGGAGGAGGGCGCTGGGGCCCGGCTCAGGCAGGTGCCTGGAGCAGGCCTGGAGGACTTCCGGCCAAGGCCAGTTGAGGCCCCCTCACCAAGGCTGCAGTTTGGACTCGGGGAGTGGGGTTGCGGCCACAGGAGGGCCAAGCAGGCAGGATGAGGGCAGGGACGGGGCAGTTTGGTGTTGGCAGGACAGGCTGAGCAGGGCTTGGTCGTGCCCTCTACCGGCCAGTCAGGACCAGGGCTGGACTGACTCTGCCTGGGCATTTCCTCTCCCCTCAGGCTTCCCCAGGTGCTTGCGAACGGTGCCTGAGCTGATCCGATATATCACCACCATCATCTACATCTGCTCTGCCAAGCACGCAGCTGTCAACACAGGGCAGGTACCTGTGCTTACCAGTCCTAGGCCCAGCCCCAGCCCCAAGCTCAAACCCAGCTCTAGCGGACCCTGACCTGTCTCAGTCCGAGTCCAATGTAAGCTGGAGAGTCCTGAGTGCTCTCTGAGCCAGGACCCCTCCTCTCCTCCACCCCCAGCTGGAGTACACCTCCTGGATGCCCAACTTCCCGTCATCCATGCGGAACCCACCGATGCAGGCCAAGGGGCTGACCACTCTGGAGACCTACTTGGACACGTTACCAGATGTGAGGACTACGTGCATCATCCTGTTGGTGCTCTGGACACTCAGCCGGGAGCCCGACGACAAGGTGCCCTGGGGCCTCCGGCTGCAGGTCGGGGTGGAGCAGAGTCAGGGGGCTGGGAGCTGGGGGGAGCCAAGACAGGAGAGGTATGTGGTGTGTCAAGGGAGGAAGATGGAGAGCGGAAGGGAGGAGGAGTGGGGTCCATATACTAATTCTGTGCCCACAGCGGCCGCTGGGCCACTTCCCCGACATCCACTTCGTGGAGGAGGTTCCCCGCCGGAGCATGGAGGCCTTCCGCCAGCGCCTCAACCAGATCTCATACAACATCCGCCAGCGCAACAAGGGCCTCACCATCCCCTACTACTACCTGGACCCTGTGTTAATTGAGAACAGCGTTTCTATTTAGGACAGCTCTTTTTGCCTAGCTTCTGTGCCCAGCTATTAAAAAAACAAAAAACCAAAAAACCCACAAAACTTCAAACACAGGCCCTGGGTGTGTCCTTGAGCGCAGCCGTTTATGGACCGGAGGTGGGAGGTGGGAAGTGGGAGTGGGTTGGGGGAGGGGAGGGAAGGGCTGGTGCCGCGCTCACACGGAGATACTGTTCACAGCAGGGTCCTGGTAGGCTAGGGCCGGCCCGGGTCTGCTCCCTGGTATCCCTCCAGATGAGAGCCAGCGACTCTTGCCAGAGGTGCTTTCCCGCTGCCCTGCCTTCTCCGTGAAGAGTTTGTCCAGGTAGATGCCCAGGTGCCACTGGGGGACCTCTGCCCCATGGGGCCGCAGCCTCATCCTTCAACCCAAAGTGATTCTGGTGCATCTTAAGTCCCCCAGCTTAGGCACTAAGACCACCAACATCCCCCCCCCAGCCCACCAGAAAATCCGGTCAACAATGCAAACCACTACCCAAGCCTCATCCACCTAGGAACTTAGTCCACCCAAGACTGCCCACCTTGAAACACAAACCCCTCAGCCAGCTGGGCAAAAGACCACCCTGAATCCACAGAGCCCTCTAAGCTCCATCTACCGGGAAGCCACGCTACCCTAAAACACACTCTCAGAAACCATGTCTCCGCAGGCACTGCCCTCGAAGGGGCCCATAGTGCTAAGTGCCCCTCCGAGTAACCCATTGTCCCTAGACCCCCTCCTCACCTCATCCACACTCCTGGAGCCTGAGAATGGATGAGTTTTTTACTATTAAAAAAAAACCAAAACCCCCCCCAAAACTTCGAACACAGGCCCTCCTCACCCTGGGCCTTGCTTTCACTGTCCTTGGTTTCATCAGTGATACCCCAGAAGAGAACGGGGCCATGGCAAGTGGCACTGACCTCAGGGAGTGAGGCCACCGGATCTGTCCCCATGGTGGTGGAAATATTGGGTATCCAGGCCCTGAATACAAACGGAATCCCCACACTCAGTAGCACAGGACTGCCAGTGCTCCTGCTGGGTCCGTTCCTCCTGTCACCCTGCTTGTCCCCCAGCTCTGGCCCTGGCTCACCCAGCTGCTGTTGATGACAGCATGTTGGGCTGAGCAGGTGAAGATGGTCACGGTGAAATACTAGGTGAGGCCAGCGCAGCTGTCTCGGGCACAAAGGAGCCCTAGACGGGGGTGGGGGAAGAGAATGGCGCTGAAACCCAAGGGCTGCTGCCCTGGGGCTGTGAGGTCTGGAGGAGGGAAGACTGGGATGGACATCTCACCTGAGCTCACGTGGCCTAGAAAACCCTCCTGGAGGATCTCCCTGACGCAGGCCTGCTGCTCCGAGTCCCTGCTCCCTGCACTGTCATCTGCGTAGTAGATGCCAACGATATCCATATCCGACACAGAGCTGCGGATCCAGGGATCGGTGGCGACTCACAGTGGGGAGGCTATGCAGCCCATGGAACGTGAGTGAGGAAAGGTGCTGAGACCAGTTGCCCAAAAAGGAGGAAACTGAGGCCAGAGAAGGGAAATGGCCAACCACACATTTTATAAGCCACTGAGCTGAGCCTCAAATCTGGACGCTTCCTCTCCACCAGGGAGTGCCGGCCCAGGACCTGGGAGCCGGAGTTGGTCCACAGATGTGTTTTGATTGGCTGTCAAGGTTTTTTTGTTTGTTCCTTTTTCAAGTTGAATCAATGGCCAATATTTTAAAATTAAAAAATGTCTCGTTTCTCTTGAAAAAACCTAAAGATCTGGCTATAGTCACAGCTGCATCCCCATCGTCCCCATCAGACAAACACGAGTTCTCCACCAGCCACCATTCTGCTCACCACAGCAGGCATTTGCAACCCAGCTTTTTGACCCTGATCAGGCCACAGGGAAGGATTAAACAGTAACCGCCCGGTCCCCTTTCTGGTGTTGGGACTGGTGGATTGGGTCCATCTTCCCCATTGGTTCCCAAAGGGCAGAGAAGGGATCCATCCCCAGTCATGGTAGGGCTCACGCAGGGTATGTGGATCCATCACTAGCAAGCGCTTTTTTTTTTTAATCTCTTAGAGAGAGGGGAAGGGAGGAAGAAAGAGAGGGAGAGAAACATCGAAGTGTGAGACATACATGGATCCATTGCCTCTTGTATTCGCCCAACTGGGGACCTGGCCTGTAGCCCAGGCACGTCCTGACAGGGAATCAAAACGACAGCCTTTCCATTTGCAGGCCGGCACTCAATCCACTCAGCCACAGCAGCCAGGGTCTGAGAAGGGTTTCGATGCAGGCAGCTCCAGCTATGATATGAGTGTGGGGGTGATTGTGGGGGTGTCCCTGAGGTCTTCAAGGGGGGTGTAGCATGAACGGCTCTGGAAGAGGGGCAGTGGTTGGATAAAGAGAGAGGGAGAATGGGGTGCCTGGCCTCCCTAGGTTCAGTGTGTGCTGAGGAAGAAGAATGGAAGGGAGCAGCAAATTCTAGAAGGGCTGAGCTACCACAGTAAACACTGCATTCTATATGGTAAAACTTGAGGCCATATGAGACTCATGAGCACCGCTGCCAGAAACCCCAGGGCCTGAGAAAAATCGTTTTGTGGGCTAATGGCAGGAGACGGGGACACACATCATGGAGATGGGGAGGCCAGGCATGTACAACAGCTGGCTGGTGGGATGGAGGCCAGAGGGACATCCCAAGGAAGTTGAGGAAGATTTAGAATGAAAACTTGGAAAATTTATGGGGTAAATATTAATAATAGCTAGTGTTCAGAGAGCACTTCCTACTCACCAAGGGTTGTTTGTAAGGATTTACATTTAATCCTAATTATAACCCATGAGGTAGGTGCTACTATTATTCTTGTGCCCAGATAAAGAAACAGACACAGAAGTTAAGGGACTTGCCCAAGGTCACACAGCCTGGAAGCAAGAACAGGGGGCAGGAAGGGGCTTCGAGACAGCCGCGTGTTTGGGCAGAAGGTATACACCACCGACCCTCTGGCTTACCACAGCCTGCTTGCCCTCCTTCACATCCCAGACCTGACATGGGTGGTCTTGGATCTCATGCAGCCTTGTCCAGAGGTGATGTTCCTGCAGAAAGACAGACAGAGCGGCACAGGCTGGGAAGGAAACGAGGCGCAGCAAGGGGGGTGTCAGGTGGGGCAGGCAGGCTCATGGGAAGAGAGGGCAGAATTTCTTGTTGACTTTCTTGGTAACTGCGTAGCGCAGGTGGGGACTTGAGGTTTTCTGCATCCGGGCAGCAGGGCATCCCTGGAAGAAGCGCTCCGGCTGTAAAGGGCAGAGGCGGGGATGGGAGTGAGGCACCAATGACTGGAGAAAGGGTCACTGGGGCTGGGCCGCTGGGCCCTTGTGCCCGGCTGTGCAGAGAGGGATTCAGGACTGGGAGCTTATGGGGGCCAGTGCTAAGGCTTGAGGCTCCTCACATGTGTTCTTTTTTTATCACATTTGAGGCTCATCTGACCTCAGCATACAGGAGCAAGGAACTCTATTTTTTTTAAGTATTTTTAAAAGATTTTATTTATTTATCTTTAGAGGGGAAGGGAAGGAGAGAGGGAGAGAAATATCAATGTATGGTTGCCTCTCGTGCGCCCCCTGCTGGGACCTGGCCTGCAACCCAGGCATGTGCCCTGACTGGGAATCGAACCGCGGCTGTTTGGTCCTCAGGCCCACGCTCAATCCACTGAGCTGCGCCAGCCAGGGCTTTTCTTTTTCAAAAAGTATTTTTTAAAGATGTTATTTATTTTTCGGAACTCTTTATTTTCCCCCCCAGAATATTAGGAAGCAGGGACTCCGGGGACTACCAGCCCCAAGACTCCCTTTGCCGCTCACTGGTATTCCTGCTGCTTCTCCTTACTCTCTGCCTGACCCCGGGCGCAGAGCAGAAGGTGGCTGTCCTGCCAGGTGACTTTGGCTAGGGGAAGGAGGGAGAGAGAGGGGGACCAGCCCGAGTCCTCAGTACCCCAACATCACCCCGTTCTCTCCTCAGACCTGGCACGGGCTATTCCTGGACTGCAATGTCCGCCAGCGGCTGGCTGCT
>PVKM010035940.1:0-14984 GCA_004027735.1 Carollia perspicillata
TTTTGAGAAATCAGCTGACAGTCTGATGGGAACTCCTTCGTAGGTGACTGTCCCCTTATCTCTTGCTGCTTCTAGAATTCTTTCCTTCATTTTAATCTTGGCTAATGTAATTATGATGTGCCTTGGTGTGTTCCTCCTTGTGTCCACTGTCTTTGGGACTCTCTGAGCTTCCTGGACTTCCTGGAAGTCTATTTCCTTTACCAGATTGGGGAAGTTCTCCTTTATTATTTGTTCAAATAAGTTTTCCACTTGTTGCTCTTCCTCTTCCCCTTCTGGTACCCCTATAATTCAGATATTGGAACGTTTAAAGATGTCCTGGAGGTTCCTAAGCCTCTCCTCATTTTTTTGAATTCTTGTTTGTTCATTCTTTTCTGTTTGGTTGTTTCTTTCTTCCTTCCGGTCCACTTCATTCATCTGAGTCCCAGCTTTCTTTCCATCACTGTTCGTTCCCTGTGCATTTTCCTTCATTTCACTTAGTGTAGTCTTAATTTGTTCATCTAATTTGTGACCAAAATCAACCAATTCTGTGAGCGTCCTGATCACCAGTGTTTTGAACTGTGCATCTGATAGGTTGGCCGTCTCTTGGTTGCTTAAAAGTATTGGCTCTGGGGCTTTGATTTGTTCTTCCATTTGAGCCAAAATTATTTTGTCTGGTTGTGCCTGTTACATATGAGGGGTGGAGCCTTAGGTGTTCACCAGGGCAGGGCAACCCAGTAGCTGGGTTGTGAAGCTGTATGTGGGGGTGGAGTCAGAGAGGGAACAATGGCACTTCCTCCGCTCTCAGTTTGATTTCAGTCCCCTCTGTTGCTTCCCACAAGCAAACTGGGCTGTTCTGGTGCTGGTTCCTGGCTGGGTGGGCTTGTGTACGTTCTAGGACCCTGTGTGTCTCTCCAGCGAATTCTCCTGTGAGGCTGGGAGTCTCTCCTGGCACCTCGACCCCTGCAAGTTTTTTCAATCGGTGCTTTTAGGCTTTCTTTCCTGTTGCTGGGGCCCTGGGTTGCACGGTTGGTCTGGCTGCCCGTTTTTGCCTGGCTTATCAGCCCGCAAATGTGTGACCGTGGTCAGCCATTGGCCTTGTGCACCTCACTGGGTCTGCTCATTTCCTCCCCGTGCCCGGGGTCAGCTTGCCCCGTGCCACCTGCGTGGCCCAGGTCTGCCAGCCACCACTTTTTCGTGCCCCGACTCCTCTCCGCTAACCCTTTTACTGGTCTGGATGAGTGGTTGTGGGACTTCCATACAGTTCAACTTTCTGTCTGTTCTGGCTGTGTTTTTGTTTCTAAATCTTTGTTGTCCTTAATTTTGATTGTGCGAGGAGGCGCAGTGCTTCCACCTACACCTCCATCTTGGCTGGAAGAGTAGCCAGTTTCTAATAATCATTTTGTGGGGTCCTCTACATTTTCTGAGTCTTTTTTCGAAATGGACTCCTTATCTATTTGCTTAAAGTAAGATAATTTTCAGTGTTTGCAAACCCTCTACTGAACACCCCCTCATTTAAAAATCACCCTTTCTTGTTATGCTTATTCTTAGACATGCTCTCATTCATATTGGGGGTGGAGAGGCTTTTATTTTGGATTTCACAAATGGCCCAAGAGAATTGGGTTTAGGATAGCACCACAGCCTCATAATTTCTTTCTGGGAAAGAGCACTAAAAAGCATCAGCCTGCCCTTCTCCTTGGGGAATAATAGCCCAATTTTTCTGAGACCCAGGGATGTTCAGACTATTGAAGGAACCAGACTTTCCCAGAGGATAGAAGCAGTGTGGGAAAACCTGGATATGGCTTAGCATGGGAGCTAGCAGGAAAGTCACTTTTGCTGGTTGCCAGTTCCTTGTGTCTGCAGTTTCTGTCTTGGTGTGATCAAATGGGGTTGAATTACTGTTTAGACCAGAGAGGGAAGCAGCCCAAGTCTGGCTTATTTCAGGACAGTGCATTTGGCCTTGCTTACACCATTTCATTCTTCAGGCCTTGATAGAAATTGTTGGGCTCTCACCAATTTCATATGTTAGGTGGCATTCTGGTCTCTTGTTCCAGGTATAATGGCTGTGTAACAAATTACCGAAACACAGAATGAGTTATGCCCATGGATTCTGTGGGTCAGGAAATCAGTCAGAGCATGGTGGGGATCGTATGTCAGTGTTCCAGGATGTCAGGGTCTCAAGTGGGATGACTCAAAGTTTGGTGGAGATGCAACGGCAGGGAGCTGGAATTTCTTGAAGGTTTATTTCTACACATATCTGGTACTTGGACTATGAAGACCCAGAGTCATCTGGCCTCTCCATTCAGCAGGGCTACCTCACAGCAGGGCCATCTCAGGATAGTTAGACTTGAGGTAGAAGCTGCCTCACCTGTTATAACCCAGCCTCCAAAGCCGGTTGCATCAACTCTGCCCTTCCGTATTGGCTGAAGCACCTGCAACCCTGCCTGGTTTCTAGGTTGGAGAATCATGTAGTAGTAGAGCCTATGGCAGACATTTTTGGCAAACACAGTACTTCGCCTCTCTCAGGAGTTCAGTGTGAGAAAGGCCAAGCCAAAGAAGGGGTGCCAGCTTCCAGGCTATGCACTAGACAAGTGCCCGTGACATCTGCTAGTGCTCTGACTTTCCTGGAGTGGTGTTCTTTCTGTCACAGGGAGCTCTCTGTGAGGCACACTTGTTAGCATGTAACATTTTTTTCCCCTAAATGCCAACCCTCTGAGGCAGTTGTAGCATGTAGGGGACCTTTATATAAGTTAGATAAAGATGCCCTGTGGATACGAGGGAGTGGCAAGCAGAGGGCAGCCTCTCCCTGCTTGGATGAGCCTCTTTTTCAGGGCATATATTACATAATGAAATGTAGCAATCCTAGTAACTATTATTTTTGTAATTGGTTTTACCATTTTTAAAAACTCAAAGCATTTAGCAGTTCTCATGCCTAGGGCCCTCCTGGTTGCCTTCTCCAGGGTCCATTCCTAAGTGCCCTGTTCACTGGACCCATGTTCTTTCTTTTTCTAAAGCTCATACTTTTTTCCAGAAACATGATACTCTCATGAACTTGGTGACAAGGGACACATTTCCAGGAATGCTGATGGCTTAGCAGGACTAAATATGCATTTAAAATATTTCTGAGCAGTTTTTAAACTTCTAACTTCAAATGTAATGCATATGTGTTATAAAATTCATGCTGGCAATATAGAAAGGTAAAAGAAGATAGTGACTCAGAACTTTCTTTACCTATGGGGATTTTTAGCAATATGGCTACCCTGGACGAAGGGTAGAGGTTGTTTGAGACAGACAGGCAGCAGGGAGGGTGGGAGGAGGGAGCATGCAGCTTTCGTCTAATGACACTGCATGTGTACTGACATTAGGTGTAGGGAATTTTAATTGGTGGAACGAATTCTTCCAAAAGTAAAAATAAAAATTTATGGAGAAATAAACCATGGAGTGGAAGAAAAGTAGCCTTTGATTCTTTGAGTTCAAAGTTCTTGAGGTTAAAAGTTCTTGTAGATTTTTCTCTATGGCTTACCCTTCAAAAAGACCAATTCAAAACAACAAAACTGTGGTTACTCTTAAGAAAGTTAACTGTGAATATAGTAAAAACCATTGAATTATATACTTTGGGTGAATTGTATGGCATGTGAATTATAAATCAATGAAGCTGTTACAAATAAATAAAATTTTGAAAGGCCCAAATTACGTAAGCACTAAGCTTTCTGAGAACCAAGTCACTTTCCTGGGAAATTAACAGTCAGATGGTAAATCTTAGGGCAATTCATTTTGCAGACTTCCTGAGGAAGATTTTGTAATTGGAGTATATGATAAAAAATTTTTAAAAGGTAACAAGATGAATGGTACTGTATGAAATACTAAAAGGTATATTTTTAAGACAGCATTACTAGTGAAGAGATGTTAAGTTGTTCATTATCGTCTTTCTTTTGTTATCTGCATTTAACTTATTAGATGCTGCTCATTTAAGCTTGGTGGGTAGGGGCAGGGGTGGCTAGGGATGAGCAATATTCGCCAGTTGGCTTCTGTTAATTTTTCATAAATCTCATTAACTGAAATCTGTAATTTGAACATGGCTCTTCTTTGAAATGCTCTGGAGTTCAATCAATCTCTTAATCATGTCACAACAGCAGGAGCTCCATGTTCTATACTGTACTTTACATCCCCATGGCTATTCTGTAACTACCTACTTGTACTTCTTAATACCCTAACCTCTTCTCCCATTCCCGTGTGTCATCTGGCAACCATCAGAAAGCTCTCTGTATCCATGATTTTGTCTCTGTTTTTCTTGTTTGCTTAGTTTGATTTTTAGATTCAATTGTTGATAGATATGTATTTGTTGCCATTTTATTTTTCATAGTTTGAATCTTCCTCTTTTTCTTAAGTCCATTTAACATTTCATATAATAATGACTTGGTGATGATGAATTCCTTAAGTTTTTTCTTCTCTGGGAAGCTCTTTATCTGCCCTTCAATTCTAAATGATAGCTTTGCTGGGAAGAGCAATCTTGGCTGTAGGTCCCTCTTTTTCATGACTTTGACTATTTCTTGCCAATCCCTTTTAGCCTGCAAAGTTTCTTTTGAGAAATCAGCCAACAATCTTATGGGAACTGTAGGTAACTAACTTCTTTTCTCATGCTGCTTTTAAGATTCTCTCTTTATCTTTAACCTTTGGCATTTTAATTATGAAGTGTCTTGGAGTGGGCCTCTTTGCATCTATCTTGTTTGGGACTCTGTGCTTCCTGGACTTGCATGTCTATTTTCTTCACCAACTTAGGGAAGTTGTCTTGCATTATTTTTTCAAATAGATTTCCAATTTCTTGCTCTTTCTTTTCTCCTTCTAGCACCCCTATGATGTGAATGTTCGACCTCTTGAAGTTGTCCCAGTGGTTGCTTACACTATCCTCATTTTTTGGATTATTTTTTCTTCTTCTTGTTCTGATTGGTTGTTTTTTGCTTCCTTATGTTCCACTTCATTGATTTGATTCTCAGCTTCATGCACTTTACTGTTGTTTCCCTGTAAATTGTTCTTTATTCCAATTAGTTGTTTCTGACTGGATCTTTTTTATGCTGTGGAGGTCCCCACTAAGTTTCTGGAGCATCCTAATAACCAGTGTTTTAAACTCTGCATCTAATAGATTGCTTACCTCCATTTTGTTTAGTTCTTTTTCTGGAGTTTTGTTCTGTTTTTTCATTTGGGCCACATTTCTTTGTCTTCTCATTTTGGCAGCCTCCCTGTGTTTGTTTCTATCAATGAGGTAGAGCCACTTTGACTCCCTGTCTTGGTAGTGTGGCCTAATGTAGTAGGTGTTCTGTAGGGTCCAGTGGCACAGCCTCCCCTATCACTCAAGCTGGGAACTTAAGGAGTGCCCTTTGTGTAGTCTAAGTAAATCCTCCTCTTGTAGTTGAGCCTTGTTTATGATTGGAAGGTGAATGGGAGGGATTTACTCAGGCCAAATACTGGCTGTGACCACTGACCACCAACTTTTGCTTCTTTGGAGGTTCAGCTGTGCAGTGGCAGGGTGGTGGTGCTCTATCCTGGTCTGTAGTTGTCCACTGGTGCAAAGGCTCTGGGGTTTCCCTGGTGTTGCAGGCCAAGGTCAGCCCCTACTCATGTTCAGCCTGGGCTCACCCTGTCTGAGCTATACAGCAATCTGAGGTAGCTGCTACTTGTGCTAGGCTTGGAGATTCCCAAGTGAATCAAAGTTGTGAATCTGGGCTAGTTGTTGCTAGTACCAGGCCTGAGGCCCCTTAGCAAGAGGTATGGGCATTTGGGTGCTTCCTGAGGCTGGATGTTACTTGTCTGAGAGGATTTATGAAGTGATGAAGCAAGAGCCAAGACCAGCCATTCATATGGAAAAACCACCTTGGGTGGGCCTGTATGTTGTTTGAGATGGAGTCTCTGGGGATCTCCAGGTAAGGGCAAACAGTAGAGACAGGTTGGTGGAGCCTCAGATATGGCACCAGACTGCCAGCTCTGTGGCTTTGTTGGAGGAGGGTTCAGAAAAGGGACAATAGCCTGACTTTCTGTCTGGAAGAAGGCTGTCTCCCAGCCCTTTTCTTGATGCCAGACACTTCACTTTCTCCCTGTATGCTACTGGTGTCTTTTAGGAACTGCTTGGAGCTCCAGAAGTTTCTTCCACTGACTTAATTCCCACTGGTTTTTGCAGCCAGAAGTTATGGGGTCTTATCTTCCTGGCACTGGAACCCTGGGCTGGGGTGCCATGGTGTGAGGCTGGGACTCCTTGCTCCTGAGGTATCCCTCCAAATTTTTACACACCACACATGGATGTGGGACCAGCCTGTTCCACATCTCCACCTTTCCTACCAGGCTGGATGGGTGTGTTGTCTTTAATCTATAGTTGTCAGACTTTCATTCAACTTCATTTCTGATGGTTCTGTGTGATAGTTGTTCTATATTTTAGTTGTAATTTTGATGTGGTTGTGCAAAGAAGTGAGCTGTGTTTACCTATGCTGCCATCTTTACCAGAAGTCTGTGTTCTGCTTCTAAGATGAACAAATCTAGTCCAGCGTCAGTAACAGATTACCTTCTAAATCCAGTGTTTTATCTATGGCTCTCTGTTGCACTCTTCTCCAGGTTAATATTGCTGGTTTTTTTCAATTTTTAATTTTTTAAATTAAATTTATGGGGGTGACATTTTTTAATAAGATTATATAAGTTTCAAGTGTATAGTTCCATGACACATCATATTGTTTATTGCAATTTGTATATTGCATTGTATGCCCACCACCCAAATTCATTAGCAAAGGTATGTATACTCCGATGTTCATTGAAGCGTTATTCATGGTGGCCAAGACATGGAAACACCGAAGTGTCCTTTGATAGAGGGTTGGATAAAGAAGATATGGTACATATATGCAGTGGAATGGTACTGAGCCATAAAGAAAAGATGAAATATTGCCATTTGTGAAAACATGAATGGATATTGAGAACATCATGCTAAGTGAAATAAGTCAGACAGAAAAAGTTAAGAACCATATGATTTCACTTATATGTAGGATAATAAACTGAAAGCAAGAAATGAACAAACAAGAAAAACAAACAAGATCTCATAGGTACAGGTTAACCTTGTTTTAAATAATGCTTGTATGACATAGTTGAACAACTCACAGTTCCCTTCATCACTTGCCCTTGGAGTCAGAATGCCAGATTGAAATCTTGGCTTTCGCTTGGATTTGTGTGTGACCTGGCAGTAGGGAGAAATGAGTGCAGAGAGGGGTGGTAGGTCCCTTTCTTCCTGTATAAAACAGGGAAGGTGGTGCTTCTTACCTTATGTGGTGTTGGGAGAGGGACATGAGTGATTTAGGGCTTAGAACCATGCCTAGCTCAAGACCATTACTCAGAACATGGTGGCCTTTGGCCTACCCCCTGGCCTGGAAGCTGTGCGTGTGTATGTGTTCTTACTGGTTATGGTCCATTTCCTTGCTCTGGCTGTGGGTTTCTGAAACATGCATGCTGATGTGGCCCAAGATTAGAGTTGTCACTTGCCTTGGGAGATTTACTTGAGCTCTCTGAGCCTCAGGTAACTTCTGGAAAAATAGCTCCTTCATCACAGACTTGCGGGGTTAAAGGGATGACCTGCAAAGGGGCTGGCATACAGCAGTTTGAAACATGGGAAAGGATTACTATTATTTTCCCTACTGTTCTTCTTCTGCCTTACTTCCATTCTTTGTTGGTTTATTTATCCTCATTTGCTTCAAATCTCAGTTGAAGGAAGTCTTCTTTGATCACGCTGTCTGAAAGAGATTATTTCCTGTTACTCATACCACCTTTTAGACTGTAGTGATTTATTTACATTATAAACATAGCCATTATCTGTCTTCCCTACCAGACTGTTAAGATGTTTGAAGGCAGGCACTTTGTTTTGCTTTCTTCAGTGTATCTAGTGCCTTGCACAGAGTACACACTCTGTATAGTTATTGAATGAAGGTATGATAATTGTTACCACAAATGACGGAGAAGGCCAAAGCAGGGCTAAAGTGAATTTACTATCACTGGAATTTTCACATACAGTATGCTCCTCCTTAAATGGCCCTAATCAAACTTCCAAGTGCCACATTCTATGTTTCTGTGACCACAAGTCTGAATCAATGCTCATGAAATGGAGTCCATGGCACAGTGACTTTTGCATGTAAACAGGATTCTGACATTCTTTTTCCACATTCGGACATTGTCTCCTTTCCTACCAGTACACCCCTCTGAGTTTCATCTTTACCTTCTTCTACCCATCCACCAGCTTTCCTACTAAAAATGCTGACATTTGTTCAGCACTTATCATGTGCCAACTATGCACACAGTGCTTTCACTGACATCTTCCAAATCATTACTATCACCCTTTGTGATAAAATCACAAATATTTCTAGTTTATAGAATTCCTAGTTACAGTTTATTCCAAGAGCATTGGGCTCTGACTATGGATTTTTTAAAAATGTATTGATTTTTAGAGAGAGTGAGAGAAAGTGAGAGAAAGAGTGAGGGGGAGGGAAGCAGAGAGGAGGAGAGGGAGAGAGAGAGACAGAGAGACAGAGAGAAAGATTTGTTTGTTATTCCACCTATTTGTGCATTCATTGTTGATTCTTGTATGTGCCCTGACCAGGGATTGAACCTATAACCTTGATGTATCGGGACAATGCTCTAACCAACTGAGCTACCTGGTCATGGCCTGACTGTGGATTTGGCGAGAGAGAGCAGGAAGCCAGTAGAAAGCAACTATGGACAAGGATGGAAATGGAAGATAGGAATCCCCCAAAACTGGTAGTTGGGCTAAAACCGATCAGAAACCAACCAAGAAAGTATGTCACCAATCCCAAATTCGGGAAGCTCAACTGCTTCAGGAGCTCACCATTCCCAGGGAGCAGACAATCAGAGACAATCAGAGAACCACTGGTCCAGACAGTGGACACTCAAAGGCAACTTTCATGAACACCACGTGACATGGAGATCTTGGTGGCTTCCTGCTGGGGCACCCTCCTACAACCAGGGCTCTCTGGCATGTCCTGCCTCTGGTTCTCAGGTGAAAGTGAGGGTGGGGAACACCTGTTTTGGAGAAGTCAGGTAGAGGATATGAACAGATTCTGCCTGGGTGTGTGTGGGAGGTTGGTAAAGGCATTGCAGATACACATTTTTAGAGACATGTTCATCAGGACTGTTTTTTGAAAATGGGGCAGAAACCTCTTAAATGTTAAGAGACAGGGTTTTTGCCAAGGCAACAGAATACTGAGGACTACAAGGAAAGATTCTTATTACATAAAGGTGCTACATTCTGAGGTGTTTCTGACTTGGTGTGTGTGTGGGGCTCTGGCCTCTCTTTCTGTTGCTATTATTGTCTCATGGGGACACAGTTAATTTTTTCCTATGATGGGTTTCCTTAGTCATTTTTTTCAATCCTTTAGCTCCCTCTGAGGGGCAGTTTCTGGCAAAGCGCTCAACCACCAACAAAAGCTGTGCCTGACTTGCTGACTACTAGCAGTCATTTCCTGGCCATGGCCAATCATCAAGTTTAATCACACATTAATCATTTGCCCAGATGTCATGGGGCAAGCTTTAGATATTCCTGATGCCGAGTCTGTTGGCGATGATGTGGGGAAAAGGGAACCTTTGTGCACCGTTGGTGGGAATGCAGATTGGCGCAGCCATTATGGAAAATAGTCTGGAGTTTCCTCAAAAAATTAAAAATGGAATTTCCTTATGACCCAGCTGTTCCACTTTTGGAAATATATCCAAAGGAGCCTGAAAACATTAATTTGAAAGTATATACACACCCCTATGTTCACTGCAGTGCTATTTACAATAGCCAAGATTTGGAAGCAGCCCACCAAGGGCCCATCAGCAGATGAGTGGATCAAAAAGCTGTGGTCCATTTATACAATGGAATACTACTTGGCTGTAAAAAAGAAGGACATCTTACCTTTTGCAACAGCATGGATGGACCTAGAGAGTATTGTAAGTAAAATAAGCCAGTCAGAGAAAGATAAATATCATATGAGTTCACTTATATGTGGAATCTAATGAACAAAATAAAGAACAAAATAGAAACAGACTGACAGCTGTCAGAGGGGTGGGGTGCTAAGGGGCTCGGTGAAAAAGGTGAATAGATTAAGCAAAAAACATGCACATGAAAAAAACAAAACAACAAAATTCATAGACAGACAACAGTATGGTGATTACCGGAGGGAGGTAGAAGGTAAAAGGGGATAAATGATGACAGAAAGAGACTTGACTTTGTGTGGTGAACACACAGTACAACACACAGATGATGTGTTATAGAATTGTACATCTGAAACTATGCAATTTTATTAATCAATGTCACCCTAATAAAATTCAATTAAAATAACTTACTAAGCTATTTTTTTAAAAAAACATCAACTAAAAAAAATAAATAAAACAGGATTTGCCAGTACCACTGGAGCTCATTGGGAATCCTATCAGTGAAGTTGCTTTCTCAAGCATTGCTGAGCTCTCAGAAGCAAGTCAAGGCCATGTTTGCTCTGCTCAGACCTTCCAGGGGTGTCCCATCTTATTCACTGGAAATTCAGTGGCCTGACCAAGGTACAGAAACCATCACATTTTCTGGTTTCGGGCTAGCCCTCAGATGTTATCTTCTCAAAACTCCCCTTACTTCTCTCCTACCAGATTTACCTTCCTCCTATTTCTATTAGTATTCTGTTGCTACACAATAAGTTACTGTGTAGCAGCTCAAACCACCCCCACTCTGTTTTATGATTATCTCACAGTTTTATAGGTCAGAAGTATGGGATGGCTCAGCTATGTTTTCTGCTTAGGCCAACATCAGCTGTCTGCAGGACTGGACGCTTGTCTGGGGGCTCTGGAAAAAAGTCTAATCCCAAATTCATTCAGGTTGTTGATAGAACTCAGTTCCTTGTTTTTGTAAGACTGAGACCCTTGTTTCCTTGCTGGCCATCAGCTGAGTGCTACTCTATGCTCCTGGAGGCCACCCATGTTCTTTGCCATGAGGTCTCCCCCATCTCCAAGTTCACAAGTTGCCCTGGATCCTTATCATGCTTTGAATTTCTTTGAGTTCCCCTTTTCAGCTAGCCAAAGAAAACTTTTTGCTTATAAAGGACTCATGCGATTGGTTAGGCCCATCTGGATAGTCTTCCTATCTAAAGGTCAACTGATTAGTCATCTTAATCACAACAGCATAATTCCTTTAACATATATAATCATGGGAGTGATGCAGGAGAGAGGAGGGAGTTCATGGGACCCCTCGTAGAATTCTGTCTCCCACACTATTCCTCAAACATGCTGTGGTCAGTCTTATCTCAGGACCTTTGCACTCGCAGTTCCCTCTGTCTGGGACTCCTCCCCAGACAGTCACATGGTTTGAACAATTGACATATTATGTACTTATATGTTTATTATTTCTTTTTCCTCAGTGGAATAGAGGACCCCTGAAGATGGGGGCACTGCCTGCTTTATTTATGACTACATCCTCAGCTCCTAAAATAACTCCTGACACATAGCAGATGCCCTACGTCAGTAATTTTTAACCCGTGTGCTGCAAGAATTTTTAAAACATACAGTACCTGACTATTTAGTCAGGGACACTGACCTCTTTTCCCTTAGGCTGTCAAATTAAAAAATGACAACAGTCAACACAGCAATAGCATATGGTGTCAATGAATCAAAATTATACCTATTTTTTGTCAGATTGGCAAAAAAATATATATTTTTGGTGTGCTACAGAATTTTAGTGATTAGTTTATGTGTGCCATGAGATGAAAAAGGTTGAAAATCACTACTCTACATGTATAAATCAATGCATGCATAAATGAATCTTTACCTTTCTCACTTCTCCTCTTCCTTCCGTCTCCCACTAAGATGTCTCTGAATTTTAGAATTCCCATAAAATGACCATTATAAATGGGTTTCCCTCTCTGAATACAAGCTTGAGTGATAGAAGGAGTCAGGAACCTCTGCTTTTCCACTGAATCTAAACAAGCACAGAATTTAAAGAGGAAGGCTCCTTTATCTCTGTCAGTCTTACCTTTGACACATTTGTCTCTTTTTTGCCTGGCATGTACCTCATGCATACCTATTTTTATGCCTCGGGGTTGGAAAACCCTTGAATATGTTTGATTGTAATTTCCAATTTGATGAGTGACTCTTCTAAACTGGAATGGTCTCCCTCTTCTTGTCAAGAATATTTCCCACTTTTTAAGGTCCGGCTCAGTATTCATGGGTTATGTGTCCTTCTTCAATTGGTATAGTAAGTTCACAAGGAGATCTTTCTCTTTTGAAATCATTTACTATCTGAGCCAGAGGCCCTGAGGCACATGGGTTGGATTAAGTGCACTGGGTCTATTTTCAGGTTTGTATAGTCATTTTTAAACATTAGTCTTCATTTAAAGATCACAGTAAAAAACCTAGAATTCTCTTTTCTCTTAAAAATAGAAACTCTGGAAACACCTGTTCTCATTTCCATGTTATGGTGGGAAGTCATGTCCTAAGGCCAGTATGATAGAGTAATCTGTACCTTGACTGAGCCCTGTCCATTATTATTATTTTTAATTAAATTTTATTGATTTTGCTATTACAGTTGTCTCAGTTTTTCTTCCTTTTCCTCAATCCACCCAGCAACCCTACTCCTTCAGGCAGTCCCCACACCATTTTCCATGTCCATGGGTCATGCGTATATGTTATTTGGCTACTCTGTTTTCTGTGCTGTTTTCCATATAGCAACCATCAAAACATCCTCCGTATCTGTGATTCTGTTTCTGTTCTTCTTGTTTGTTTATTTTGTTTTTTAAATTCCATTATTGATATATATGTATTTATTGCCATTGTATTGTTCATATTTTTGATATTCTTCTTATGGAACACCTCATAACATTTGATACAGTAATGGTTTGGTGGTGATGAACTCCTTTAGCTTTTTCTTATCTGGGAAGCTCTTTATCTGTTCTTCCATTTTAAATGATAGCTTTGCTGGGTAGAGTAATCTTGGTTGTAGGCCCTTGCTTTTCATCAATTTGAGTATTTATTGCCTATCCCTTGTAGCCTGAAAACTTTTTTTGAGAAATCAGTTGACAGTGTTATGGGAATTCCCCTGTAAGTAACTAACTTCTTTTCTCTTGCTGCTTTTAAGATTCTCTCTTTGTCTTTAACCTCTGGCATTTTAATTATGATGTGTCTTGAGTTGGGCCTCTGGGTTCAACTTCTTTGGAACTCTGTGCTTCCTGGACTTGCATGTCTATTTTCTTCACCAAGTTAGGGAAGTTTTGTCATTATTTTTTCAAATGGGTTTCCCATTTCTTTCTCTCTCTCTTTTCCTTCCTGCACCCCTATGATGCAAATGTTGGTATGCTTGAAGTTGTCCCAGAGGCTCCTTACACTATCCTTACTGTTTTGGATTCTTTTTTATTCTTGCTGTTCTGATTGATTGTTTTTGCTTGCTTACATTCCAGGTTGCTGAATTTTATTCTTGGCTTCATCCACTCTACTGTTCATTCCCTGTAATTGTCCTTTATTTTAATTATTTTTCATTTCTGATTGGCTCCTTTTTTTGGCTCTGAGGTTCTTACTAAGTTCTTTGAGCATCCTTATAACCAGTGTTTTGAACTCTGCATCTAGTAGCTTGCTTGTCTCCATTTTCTTTAGTTCTTTTTCTGGAGTTTTGATCTGTTCTTTCATTTGGACCATGTTTCTATGTCTACTCACTTTGGCCGCCTCCTGTGTTTGTTTCTATGTACAGGTAGAGCTGATATGTTTCCCAAGCTTGGTAGTATGATCTAATGTAGTAGGTGTCCTACAGGGTCCAGTGGCACAGCCTCTCCTTCCACCCAAGCTGGGTACTTGGGATGCACTTACTGTGAGGGCTGTGTACACTCTCCTTCTGTAGTTGAGACTTGACTGCTGTTGGCACAGCCACCACCTGTGTTTTGTCTGGGGCCACACAGCATAAGCTATGAAGTAATCTGCAGATGACTGCTCCTTGTGCTGGGCTTGGAGGTGCTCAGGTGAGGCCAAACTGTGAACCTGGGCTTACTGCTGCTAGTTTTAGGCCTGGGGACTCTTACCGAGAAGTATGGGGCTTGCTGGCTTGCTGAAGCCAGATGCTGCTTGTTTGAAAGAATTTAGAAACATCTGAAGCATGGACCTAGACCAACCATTTGTATGGAAAAGCCACTGGAAATAGCTTGAGTGGACCTGAAAGCTGGATGGGGCAGAGCCTCAGGGAATCGCCAGGGCAGGGCACACAGTGTGAGTCAGGTTGAGCACACAGTCTGAGATGTAGTCTCAGAAATGGCACCCACCTGCTGGCTCTGTGGCTGTGTGGGGAAGGGCTGAGAATAGGAACAGTGGCCTCTGCCAGCACTTCTGTCTGGGAGAAAGCTGCCCCCCAGCTCTCACTCTGATGCTGGACAACTGAGTTCCTCCCTAAATCTCTGGTGCTTTTTAATTTGCTCCCCAATGCTGGAGCTCAGAGGGACTGATTCTGAGTAAGTCTGTGTATGGCCCTTTAAGAGGAAGTGCCCAGGAGTCCAGCAGTTCCTGTCTTCCACAGCCTCTATCCCTGCTGATTTTTATAGCCAGAAGGTATGGCAACTTCTCTTTCTTGCACTAAAACCCTGGGCTGGGGGTCCTACTGTGGCACTGTGACTCTTCACTCCTGAAATATCCCGCCTGATTTTTTAAAAATATATTTTATTGATTATGCCATTACAGTTGTACCATTTCCCCCGCTTCATTCCCCTCCACCCTGCACTCCCCCTCCCACCCACACGCCCCCCCTTTAGTTCATGTCCATGTGTCATAAGTTCTTTAGCTTCTACATTTCCCACACTACTCTTGCCCTCTCCCTGTCTATTTTCTCCCCACCATCTATGCTACTTGTTCTCTGTACCTTCTTCCCCACCTCCTCCCACTCCCCTGTTGCTAACCTTCCACATGACCTCCATTTCTGTGACTCTGCTCCTATTTTAGGTGACTGCTTAGTCTGCTTTTGTTTTAGGCATGGATGT
>PVKM010035941.1:0-14979 GCA_004027735.1 Carollia perspicillata
CTCCTTGGGTCCAATTTCTTTGGGACTCTCTGAGCTTCCTGGACTTCCTGGAAGTCTATTTTCTTTGCCAGATTGGAGAAGTTCTCCTTTATTATTTGTTCAGATAAGTTTTCCACTTGTTGCTCTTCCTCTTCCCCTTCTGGTACCCCTATAATTCGGATGTTGGAATGTTTAAAGATGTCCTGGAGGTTCCTAAGTCTCTCCTCATTTTTTTGAATTCTTATTTCTTCATTCTTTTCTGATGGGATGTTACTTTCTTCCTTCTGGTCCACTCCATTGATTTGAGTCCCAGTTTTCTTCCCATCCCTATTGGTTCCCTGTGCATTTTGCTTCATTTCACTTATCAACGCCTTCATTTGTTCATTTAATTTGCAACCAAAATCAACCAGTTCTGTGAGTAACCTGATCACCAGTGCTTTGAACTGTGCATCTGATAGGTTGGCTATCTCTTGGTCGTTTAAAAGTATTGGCTCTGGGGCTTTGATTTGTTCATCTGTTTGAGCCATAATTTTTTGGTCTCGTCACGCCTGTTACATATGAGGGGCAGAGCCTTAGGTGTTCACCAGGGCAGGACAACCCACGTCACTGGCGCTGGTTTGTGATGCTCTTTGTGGGGGTGGGGTCATAGAGGGAATAATGGCACTTGCTCCTCTATCTCTTGGATTTCAGTCACCTCTGCCAGTTCCCATGAGAAAATGGGGCCCTTGTGGTGCTGATTCCCAGGTGGGTGGGTTTGTGTACATTCTAGGACCCTGTGGGTCTCTCCAGCGAACTCTCCTGTGAGGTTGGGAGTCTTTCCTGGCACCTCAACCTCTGCAAGTTTTGTCAGTTGGTATTTTTAGGCTTTATTTCCTGTTGCTGGGGCCCTGGGTTGTGTGGTCTGTCTCATTGCCCATTTTTTGCCTGGTTTATCTGCATGCGAATGTGTGTTTGCGGTCAGCAAACGGTTTTGCGCGCCCCACTGGATCTGCTCGTTTCCTCCTGGTGCCTGGGCCTGCCAACCACTGATTTTTCCTGCCGCGACCCTTCTCCTCCGGCCACCACTCCGCCCCTCTTACTGGTCTGGATGAATGGTTTGTCGTTGTTGGACTTTGGTACAGTTCTATTTTCTGTCTGTTCTTGTTGTGTTTTTGTTTCTAAATCTTTGTTGTCCGTAAGTTTGGTTGTGCGAGGAGGCAGTGTCTCCATCTATGCCTCCATCTTGGCCGGAAGTCCAAAAATTGGTATCATTTTGATTCATTCACAACTAGCTGGCTGCTGTCATGTTATTATTATTATTTTTTTTGTTTGACAGTCTAAGGGAGAAAGGTCAGTGCCTCATGACTAAATAGCCAGGTATTGCATGTTTTAAAAATTCTTATAGCACGTGGGTTGACTATTATTGCCCTATGCCACTGAAAGTTGACTTCCCAAGTATTTAACTACAAATAGCTTACTGTTGACTGGAAGCCTTAATAATAACAAAGTTGACGAACATGTATTCTTACAATAAAGTAAGCTAGAGAAAAGAAAATGTTAAGAAAACCATAAGGAAGAGAACATACATTAATAGTATTTGTTGAAAAAAATTCACGTATAAGTGAACCTGCACAGTTTAAGTCCAGGTTGTTCATGGGTCAGCTGTCTTATGAAATTGATGTATATAGTAATGGTCAAATGTTAAAGACCTGACTTCTTTCAAGCCCAATCTAATTTCTTTTAAACCTTTTTGGTCTGTGATACCTTTCAGAATATAATACCTAAATTCTGTTCTGTGAGGGGAAAAATGGGTCTGTATGCATATAAAATATTGAATATACTTCAATAGGATTAACCTAGAATTATACAGGCATACCTCAGAGATATTTCAGGTTTCACTCCAGAGCACTGCAGTAAAGCAAATATTTCAAATGTGAGTCACACAAATTATTTTGTTTCCCAATGCATATAAAAGTTGTGTTTACAGTATCCTGTACTCTACTAAGTATGCAATAGCATTGTGTGTTTAAAAAAACAATATACATAGTTTAATTAAATACGTATTGCTAAAAAATGGTATCTGTAATCTGTGCCTTCAGTGAGTTGTAGTGGTTTGGTTGGCAGAGGGTCTGCCTTGATGTTGATGGTTGCTAACTGATCAGGGTGGTGGTTGCTAAAGGGTGGGGTGGCTGTGGCAGTTCCTTAAGTAAGACAACAATGAAATTGACCTCATCTGTTGACTCTTTCATGCTGTTTCTTTATAGCAATGTTGTTTCATAGCATTTTACCCCCAGCAGACCTTCAGAGTTGGAGTCAATCCTCTCAAACCCTCCTGCTGCCTTTTTCAACCAAGTTTGTGTGATATCCATTGTTGTCATTTCAACAGTCTCACAGTATCTTCACCAGAAGTAGATTTCATCTTAAATACCACTTGCTTTGCTCATCCAGAAGAAGCAACTCTGCATTCATTAAAGTTTCATCATGAGGTTGCAGCAGTTCAGTTACATCTTCAGGCTTGACTTTCTAATTCTGGTTCTCTTGCTATTTCCACCACATTTGTAGTTACTTTCTCTTGAGCCTGTCAAAGTCATCCGTGAATGTAGGAGTCACCTTCTCCCAAACTGTTAACGTTGATATTGTGACCTTTTCCATGAATCATGAATGTTCTTAAAGGCATCGTGAATGATTACTCCTTTTTAGAAGGTTTTTCATTTATTTTTCCCCAAACCCATCAGAGGAAGCAATATCTTTGGCAGCTATTGCCTTACAAAATTATTTTTTAAATAACAAGACTTGAAAGTTGAAATTACTCCTTAGTCCATGGGCTGCAGAATGAATACTGTGTTAGTGGGCTTGAAAACTATATTAATTTTGTTGTACATCTCCATCAGAGCTCTTGAGTGGCCAGGCACATTATCATTGAGCAGCAGTAATATTTTGAAATGTATCTTTTTTTCTGAGCAGTAGGTCTCAGCGGTGGGCTTAACATATTCAGGAAATCATGTTGTAAACAGATGTGCTGTCTTCCAGGCTTTGTTGTTCCATTTACAGAGCACAGGCAGAGTAGATTTAGCCTAATTGTTAAGGGCTCTAGGATTTTTCAGAATGGTAAATGAGCATTGGCTTCAACTTAGCAGCTGCATTAGTCCCTAACAAGAGAGGCAGCCTGTTTTTTGAAGCTTCGAAGCTGGGCGTTGATGTCTTTCTAGCTATGAAAGTCCTAGATGAAAGTCCAGTAGAGGTTGTTTTGTCTACATTGGAAATGCGTTGTTTAGTTTAGCCACCTTGATTAGTCTGATCTTCTGGATAGCGTGCTGCTTCACCTCGTACTTTTATATTATGGAGACAGCTTCTTTCCTTGAACCTCATGTACCAACCTCTGCTTGCTTAAAACTTTTCTACTGTAGGTTCCTCACCTCTCTCAGCCTTTATAGAATTGAAGAAAGTTAGGGTCTGCCCTCTGAATTAGGCTTTGGCTTAAGGGGATATTCTGTCTTGTTTGATCTTTTTTCCAGACCACTAAGACTTTCCCTATATTGTAAGACTTTCCCTATATCGTTAGCAAGGCTGTTCTACCCTCATATTGTTCATTGTAGTAGCACTTACAGTTTCCTTCATGAACATTCCTTTTGCATTCACAACTTGGCTAACTGGTGTAAGAAGCCTAGCTTTGAGCCTAGTGTAGCTTACAGCATGCCTTTTTCACTAAGCTTAATTATTTCAACTTTTGATTTAAAGTAAGAGAAGTGTGACTTTTTCATGTGAACATTTAGAGGCCCATTGTAATTGGCCAATTTTTAATATTGTAGTTGTCTGAGCCCTGGCTGGTATAGCTCAGTGGATTGAGCGTTGGCCTGTGAACAGAAGGGTTGCTGGTTTGATTCCAGGTCAGAGCATATGCCTGGGTTGCGGGCTAGGTCTCCAGTAGGGGGTGCATGAGAGGTAGCCACACAATGATGTTTCTCTCCCTCTCTTTCTCCCTCCCTTCCTCTCTCTCTAAAAATAAATCAATAAAATCTTTAAAAAATATATTGTTATCTGAGAGGGTAGGTAGGCCTAAGGACAGTCAGAGAGATGGGGGAATGGCCAGTCAGTGGAGCAGCCAGAACATACACAACATTTATTGACTGAATTCACCATCTTATGTGGGTGTTCCAAAACAAGTAACAGTAGTAACATCAAAGATAACTGATCACAAATCACCAGGACAAATAGAATAATGATGATGAAAGGTTTGAAATATTGCAAGAATAAGCCAAAATGTGACAGATACAAAGTGAGCAAATGCTGTTGGAAAAATGGCACCAATAGACTTACTTGACACAAGGTTGCCACAAACCTTCAACTTGTGAAAAATGCAGTATCTGCAAAACAGGACAAGGTGAAATGCAATAGAATGAGGTGTGCCTGTATGTAAATTTCTGTGCACACAAGTTTATAAATCCTAGTTGATATTATTGCTTGTACCTATTTGCTGTCCCTTCCAATGGGAGGATTATACCTCCCTGTCCTCATATTAGGCTCAACCTTGTGACATCATTTAACAAATAAAATGTGAATGAAAAGTTTATATGCCAAATATGAACAGAAACTTCTAACAGACGTGGTATAGTTGCTTATCTCTCTTTTTCATCTTTTATTCTGGATTAGTGCAATGAAGATGTGAGCAAAAAACCCTGTTGTTGTAAAGCCTCTAGATTCTAGGGTTATTTGTTACTGCAGCATAAGTTAGCCTATGCTGACTGATATAAGAACCCTTGGTTAAGAATGTTTCTTCTAGATGTAGATGAATTTTTGATGTTCATTTGTCATTTATTGCTATACTTTCCTATTTGCTCTTTATGTCTGTTTCACATTAATCTGATGAATCATTTTGTTACCAGTATGTACAATTAAAAATGCAGTGTACAAAACTATAGGTTATAAATACCTTGTATTTAAATCATAAGTCTTAAACTGTTCCCTTGGCAGGCACAAATATGTTGTATTTGGAAGTTCTAATTTTTATTTCTAAGTTTGAAATCACATGCCTCTAGGTGAGGCTCACACTTGCCAATTAACCACAAGCAACCACAACTCCCTATGTTTTAGGCCAGCTGACTTGGTACATTTATATTTACCTGGTCCCTGAAAATCTTTGAGTTTGTGACTCCTGTGTGCATTGTTAATGAGACCAAATTAGGTGTAATTCCCACCTGGTCATTTATTGACACCAGAGAAATTATTTGTCACTGTTACAGTCTCAAGCTAGCAAAATTTTAAACTGTGTGCAAGAAAGCATAAGGGAAATACTAAAAGGCATTGCTAGTATGTACCAGGCAATCTCCTAAGACTTCAACACGTATTGTCTAACATAGTCCACACAATAACCTTATGAAGTAGATATGATTGTTCTCATTTCAGAGGAGAAACGGAAACAAGAGGAGTTAAATAACTTACCCAAGGTCACACAGTGGTGAAGAGGTTGAGCCAGGATTTGAACTCAGTGTGATTTTGAACTCAGTGTGATTTTGAACTCTTAAACACCATACCATGTGGAGGATAATGTAGATAACTATACGTGAGCTTTTCTGAAGAGTGGAGAAATTGCTTCAGTCTTTAGATGATTGCCTTGATGTGAAGAACAAGTTTTCCCTTATATTATGCTACAGCTCTTTCTAAGACTATCCATAGTGTTCTTCAGAAAGGCATTTCTCTTTCTACTATTAGGCAAATGCCTTTTGGGGATTGTGAATCACACAGACATCATCTATTCTTTTGCTACCTCAGGTTCATTGGATAAAAATTAGTCATTTAGCCCTGATGTTTGGATTTGTGAAATTCGTGGTCTTCTCTGAACATCCCCCTGATATGCTTTTAATAGGTGTAATAAAATGTTAGTAAACCCATTACTTCATCCTTTTAAAAATATTTCTCTTAGCAGTTTAGGCCAGTGTATGTGGTCTGTTACTCTTGGGGAAAGAAATTCACAGTTTCAACATGTACCGCATTGCACTGTTTGAAAAATATTTATTTGTGCTGAACATTTTGCAGTTTTATATTAAGGGAAAAGTGTGTTGCAACCATTACCGGAGTTGAATTTCCTGAAAAAAAAAATGAAAAGGTCATCTTGGCAGTAGAACTTAAATGCAGGAGGACTGAAGATTGGTAGGATGTGACCCTGATATGAGATGATGAGGCTGAGAACTGAGTGGAAATGAAGTATTGGGGTGGGAATAGCTTATTAAAGGCCTGAGTTACCCTCATAGAGGAGGGAAGCAAAGACAAAAGAAGACCAAGTTGCAAGGGTGTCAGTGGGCAGGAGCACCCAAAAAAGGAGTTGCCAGTGGGAGGTGTTTTTGTTTTGTTTCTTCGATTACTTTAGCACTGTAAAATGAAGGACTGGTAATATGAAAACTGTGGATGCCATTGTAAAAACAGTCAAGGATCTGGAAAAGGGGGTGACCTTTTTTCTAAATTATTCTCATGTTTTTCTAATTTTCTATTCTGTTGTCATTGAAGTCTTAATAGGGCACTTGAAGCCTTAGCTCTGAACTGAAAAAGATTTTCCAGCCTCCAGCCTCTCAACCCACACGGGGTGCCATTGAAATCATTCATGAATAACTGTAAGGACTAATGGCTTCAGAGGAGGGCTGTCAGTGGTACCAAGAATCAGCTGTATACAGATAGGTTGGATCTTTTTGTTTTGTTTTTAGGTTCTAATTTGCCTAGTATTTCTGCAGTATGCCAAGCCCTATTGCTAATTTTGAGGTTGAGCTATATGTTGAGCCTATGATGTATATGTATAGGCACACACATCATTTCAAACGTTCCTTTTGTTGAAACTGAATTCAGTGTCACAATATTCAGGAAACTTCTCCCTGTGTTTTCAATTTTTAAAAAAATTGACACATTTTGTGGTTAGACTGAAATGAGGTAAATGTCTCTCTAGTGTAATTATTGTAGTACTAATGGATTTTTAGATATTTGCTGTAATATTAACATGTTAATTTATGCCCTGTAAATGAATATAAGACACTATTACTGGGAAAACTGTGTAGTCTGCACAATAAGTGCTGTATAAGGAACAAGCCTTCCTCTCAAGAACTTGTTTTGCTAGTTCACACTTCTGAACAGTTGGCACTATAGGTGCAAAGAATCTGGGGACTGTATAATTTCAGTCATAAACCTGATTATAAACTACACTTAATTACCAGTAAGAGTTTTGTTAGTAAGCTTTTTCAGCTTTATGTATTCATTCTATTCTTGACATTTTGCAAGAAACATTCGAAGACATGCTTTTGAGAACATAACTAGTGTTATTCTGTTCTCAAAAAAGTTTGCAGCTTTGTGGTTTGAATCTTAGCTAACAGGACTTGAGAGGTCTTAGAATTTTGAGTCCTTTCAGAACCATTGACCTGTGTTGAGTAGTAAGGAAGAAAATTTTGTGCAGGGATAGTTTGTAAAATTCAAACATCTGGTTATTGACAGGGATACTTAATATTTCTACTATATGTAGAAGCATTCTTGTTTCCTATAAATAAAACTTATAGCAATTTGAAGTCCATTAATGTCTCAGAGAACGAATATTTTTGTATGTTCATTAGTATCAGATAAGTTTGTATCAAATAGTATACTTTACATAGCAAGCATTTTGCTAGGGGCTGGAGTATACAGTGACTAAGACAGTCATTCATTCCTCCAACAAATATTTATTAAGTGCCTTCTATGGATTATCTTAAGGCCTCCCTGTGGAAACAGGTTCAAAGATGAGAAGGAATTTCCAAGGTGAATAGCAGGATAAAGAATAAAGTATTTTCCTACATGCCACAATCAAAATACTCCAGGTTGAGAAAGAACATGGAGTATTGGAAAAAGCAGAAGAACCCCCAAATGACTGAAGCAGTGGGAGGGTAAGGAGGAGCAATGGCTTAAGAAGAGACCAAAGAGCCAGAAGCCGGTTCTTGGCGAAACTTCTAATTTCCAGGCCATGTTTTAGGGTTTGGCTCTGATTTTAAAATCTGTGGGAGGCCATTCAAGGATTTAGGGAGGAAAATGACTTGATCAGAATTTGTCTTTTACGTCACTCTGATTGCTTTGTGGAGAGTGGATTCAAGCAGGCCAATGGATCATAGTATACAAAGAAAATCAAATTAGGAGAATCTTTGATTATGATATTGACTTAGGCTAGAGTACAATGGAGAAGTGAATGGATTCAGGAGCTATTTAGGAGTTGTAAATAGCTAGATTTGGTGATTTTTGAGATGTAGAATTAAGAGAGGGAAAATGTGTAATCTGAGAGGATTCCCAGGCTGCTGACTTCAGACTCTTTGGGGAATGTTGGTGCCATCCCCTGAGAGATTCATGGACATAGGTAGGGAACATAGGACATAGGACAGGAGTAATTTATCAGCAATAGGATAATGTGTGTGTGGGGGGGTATGTGTAATATGTATATTTCAAACTTGTCCAAAAGTATCAGTCAACATCAAAACAGTATCAGTCTGTCTGTTCTGAGATCGGTGAAGGGAGTCTGATTTTTAAAGAGGAGAAATCATCATGAGAAACTCAGGTGAGAATCTGGTAGGGTCAAGGTTTGGGGCTTTTGTTTTTGTTTTTTCTTTTATAAAGTACCTAGAAAAGATTACTTATGAAAGGAAGTTTAAATGAACTCGGCCACATTGAGTAGATAACAGTTTTCTCCATAAGCTAGGATCCTAGGTGAATGCATTTTAAAGTTTTAATAGTAACAAGACATTTGGTTCTTGCTAATTTTTGTTTAAACCACTTTGTTTTTGCTGAGGCTATTAACCTAGGTTAACATTCCAACTACTAGAATCTTATTAAAATTTTAATTAGAAGGCTAAATCTCTGGTTTATGAATTGGCTGGCTATTGCCATTAGGCTTTGTGGCTTTAAAAAATAAGATACCAAAGGTTTGTGACTGAGGTAGGGGTGGGAATGTGCAGCTTTAAAAACCTCAAAATCAACTTATAAATGGAGGCTGTAACCCATTACGGACATAAATTGGGAGAAGGGATGAAAAAGAGGAAAAAGAACCCTATTCCATTAAAAGGGAGCTTTTATATTATATAATGTCTTGCATTACACAAATCCTGCAGATAATCAAAATTGAATTTTTATTTGCAAAATTTTTACTTTACTTTAATTGCATACTTGAAACATGAAGCATTTAAAGGTGTCAGACACCTAATTTAATGCTTCCAGTGAGAACATGAGTTGTAATCTCTGATAGAATTGGGTGGGGTTTAGAGACTGGAAATGTGGGAAGTGGAAAAGTAACCCCTGCAAACTTCCAGCTATTGCATTTTGGCAGGCCGGGCAGCGATTGCTTCAGTGGTGCATGCGATAGTGGGAAGAGTGTGGACATTATCATCGTATAAACCGAGGTCTCAAACCCCGGCTCCAGCACTTGTTAGGAGTAGAAGGGTTTCCCCAAGCATGCCATGCTCTACTCTCCTTTGCTGAAATGTGGGGATGACATCTATTGCCCATTTTACTTTGAGAATTAAATGAGAAAATGAACGTAAGACCTCTGGCAGAGCGCCTTGCTCATTGTAGGCATTTTACCCAACTTTAAAGTCTGTAATAGTGTTATGGAAGCCATATTAGTGGCCAGATACACTTAATGGGTGGGTTAGAACAAGTACAGTTGCATTTCTCGTCTCTACTTATTGATTATGAAAATGGAAATTCACAGGTACTGAGTGCTTCATCTTTCAGAAATGCTAACCCAGATGATTCTAGGAATGGCTTTAAAGGCATGCAAAATACTTTGTGAAAGGTTTAAAATAACAATTGATAAATAATTTTAGATGTAATCCAGTAGTAGGTTTTCTACAGAAAAACATTTTGCCTCTTAAATTCAGATAATATTTATTGAGCACTGTTATGTACTGGGTGTGTCTAGTGTGGGAAGCTGTTGAATACATGATTCTTGTACACCATAGTAAGTCTTGTGCAGTGGGAAATCACAGGGCTTGTGCCAAGAGAACTTGACAATATGTACCAAATGCTTTAAAAATGTGCATGCTCCCTTACCTGTTGATCTACTTCTAGCAATATAATCTAAGGGAGTTTGATGAAATCTTGCTTATAATAGTGAAATTGGTTTATTTGCTGTAACAATAGTGAATTGGTTTATTTGCTGTATTATAAATGGACATACTATGTACCCATCAGCGATCACACAGATCTATATGTCATAAGAAAAAATATTCATGTAGGTATTGCTAAGAGCCAAAACTAGCTTACTGTTGTTTTTAAAGACCATTTATTTTCAAAGAAAGGAAGTTTAGTGAAATCTTTTTCAAATCACTTTTGTATATTTTATGCCATGAACAAATCATTCAAAAAGACATGATATTGGTATAATCTGGAAGTGGGGTGGGAATCTCAGTGAATTAATAAGCATTTTGCCAAATCGTTGTAGTATGTCTGAGAAGTAAACAGTTGGGGCATGTACATATGAAAGGTGAGTTTTGAGTAATGAGTAGACAAGGTCTAGTCCCAGTGAGTCTGCCCAGGTGAATGGGCTTGTCAGCAGAGCAGGGTGAGGTGCCTTTCTAGTGCTCCCTTTCTTTTGAGGTACATTCTGTAGTAAGAGGATTGGCCTATGACAAAATTCATTCTAAAAGTGGAGAAGAGTATGTCTAGAGAGTACATGCGCGCCCAGCCTGAGGGGCTTCACTGACCGTTTGGCTCAGCTGGTACCATTAGGTCAGTCTCTATCTTGTGAAAACATCCCATTTCTGGATACTTCAGGTTTTAAGAGTACTTTTGTTGAGAAATTATTTTTCCTTTTAGTTGACAATAAGGTAAGCTGCCAAGATCTTGGCTTGTTTTGAACAGCAGTGCTATTAAAGTTCAAAGGTTTTTTTCCTCAGGTTTTAAAAATAGCAGTTTAATTTGGAAAAGCTTTATTCATACATACCTCTTGTCAGCCTCACAGCTTTATTCAAGATCAAGTTTACACCTTTGGATATACCATTAACTATTACCAATTAACAAAATATGTAATTATTCCTAAATTTTTATATCCTCATGTTAGGACATGCTTATATTGATTTTTATTTTAGAGGGAGAGAAACATCAATGTGAAAGAGAACTATCCATTGGTTGCCTCTCGCACAAGCCCTGACTAGGTACCAAAGCACAGCCTAGGCATGTGCCCTGACCTGGAATTGAGCCTGTGACCCTTCGGTTTATGGGAAGATGCTCCAATCTGAGCCACACCAGCCAGGGCCTAAATTCTTTTTTTTCCCCCAGAGATATATAAGCTTGGAGATTTCTAGTTTTCCATTTATACAAAAGTATAAAACAAGTGAACAAATGTTCACTGTGTCTGGGTCAAATGAAGCAGTGCTTTCTAGAGTTGAGTGTTGGGAGACTATTTAATAGCCTGTTGTGTTGTTTACTTTTTTTACATGTGATATAAACCTGCTACTCTAGACTTCTGGGAATTTTGTTTTGTTTTTGGCAGTAGTCAGAAGTTGGATTCAGAAAGAAAGGAACAAGAGAGTAAGAAATATGATGTAAACTTCAGGGCTAAGTGGAAGAGGTAACTCAGTGCCCTTTAAACTAGGAAAATACCTTTTTAAAAAAGATTTGATTTATTTACTTTTAAAGAGAGGGGAAGGGAATAAGAAAGAAAAAGAGAGAGACACATGTGAGAGATGTATGGATCTGTTGCTTTTCATGTGTCTCCAACTGGGGACCTGGCCTGCAACCCAGGCATGTGCCCTGACTGGGAATCGAACCAGTGACCCTTCACAGGCTGTCTCACTCAATCTGTTGAGTCATACCAGCCAGGGCAGGAAAATGCCTTTTATTTTTAATGATTGTCGTTTGTTGAGTACACATGTGCTAGATATATTATATAAGGACATTATTTTTATTTAATCCATATTATTCTGAGAGGTAGAAATAAACCTCCTCCTGCATTTTACAGACAAGACCCCAAAAGATTAAACAATTCGCTTTTAGCAGTATGCCCAGTAAATAGCAAAGTCAAGGTTTGAACCCAGATTCACCTCTAAAGCTCTATTGTACAACCTGCTAATTTAGGCCTAAGAGTTAGAAAACTCTTAGGATTAATTCTGTGAATTTCTGGTGAGTTGGCATTAACTTCTTTGGCTCCCGCTTTTTCTGTATGATGAAAGGATTGAGCTGATGTGTAAAGTTCTGGTTGGGAAATTCTGTGATTCTTGGGTTGTTTATTAAATTGAAGCAGGGAACGTAGAGTTTCTATTGGTTCTCTTGCGTGCAGCCCATTTGGTTTGTAATGAATACATTTAGCTTGAGGATTTTTCACATCATTGCCCTGTGGAGGTGCAGGAAAGTGGAAGGATAGGTTTTAAAAGGTACATTGTGTCAACTGCAGATTTACAAAAGAGAATTTAAAGAACCCTGAGCATCAAGTAGCATGGCAAGTATGGACTGGAGATTGTATGGGTGGGACCTGGTAATGCCGTCTTTAAACAAAAACATTATTTAACCTTAAAGAGTTATTTTGCCTGAGTGGGTGTATGTGTCAGGAGGACTGGGGATTGTGCTAGATAATACAATGATGATTCAATTTCCATTGTATTAGGGCCTTTTACCATTTCCAATTAAGTGGTAGAGAGGTAGGTATAGGAGGAACACAATGATTATTGACATAGGAGAGCTAATGAGATGACATGACATAAAAAAAGAAGCATCGTTATGCAGTAATTTTATTGTATTTATATATTCCCCTTTCTCTGAAGGTGCTATACAAATAACATTGAGATAATAGGCCATTTAAAAATGTCAAAACACTGGAGAAGAAAAAGTGGCCAAGAGAAATACACAGAAAAGCATTAGAGACTTTAGATCAGGGATCACCACAAACAGGTAGTGATTCTCCCGTGGCACTCATCTCTGCTGCCACGTAAGTGGGTGGGGGCTTGACATGGAGGCCTTTTCTTTGGCCAGACTAGTGTTCACCATTCCTACATTCTGTGGTTGTGATTGAAAACCATGGGTTTTGGTGTCAGATGGGCCTGAATTTAAATCCTGATCCTGCTACTTACTAACTGTTACTTGGAACAAATTACCTCAAAGATCAGCCACAGTTTCTTTATCAATAAAGTGGTGTTAATTTTACCTCCCTTTTTAGGGTTGTCTCTAGGATTAAAGTAAATGAATTATCTACCTAAAATGTTTAGTTTAGTGCCTACCCACATGGTAAATGTAACATAAATGGTAGCTGTTCTGATGCTCAGAATATGTTAACATGGTGGTTCTGATGAGGTCATAGAGTAGCAGTGTCTCTGTAGTTCAAAAGACGAAGCAATGCAGAGTTGTCAGCATCTCCTATTCCTTCTCTGAATTGATATAGTAAAATATAATCTATATTTCATAGACTGGCATTAGATTTTTAAGTGGAACATACAGATAATATACATAATAATTTTAACTCAACACCAACTTTAAGAAACAAAAAATTACAGATAGATTTGAAGATGCCTCTTTTCTCCCTCCCCCAATAACCACTATCCTGAATTTGATGTATCATCTCCATGCATGTGTTTCTATTGTTATTATGTATCTGTAAACAATATATGGTACTTTTGTGTAAATTTTTTTGATTTAATCTTTATTGTATTTTTTCCATTACCATTTAGTCCCCTTGTACTCTCCTTACCCCAGCAATCACCACCCTGTTGTCCATGTCCATGAGTCCTTTTTTCTTTTTGCTCAATGCCTCTACTCTTCTTTTCTTAATAACCCCCACCCCCCGCCTCAGTTATTCTACTTTTCATCTATGAGTCTGTCCCCATTTTCCTTATTAGTTCAATTTGTTCATTAGATTCCACATATGAGTGAAATCATATGGTATTTGTTTTTCTCTGACTGGCTTATTTCACTTAGCATAATGTTCTCCAGGTCCATCCATACTCTGCTGCAAAGGGTAAAATTTTCTTCTTTTTTATGGCCAAATACTATTCCACCATGTAAATGTCCTATACTTGTTTCATACACTCATCTATTGATGTACACTTGGGCTGCTTCCATATCTTGGTGATTGTAAATAACGCTGCAATGAACATAGGGGTGCTTATGTTCTTTTGAGTTAATGTTTTAGGTTCTTTCAGATACATTCCTGGAAGTGGTATAGCTGGGATGAAAGGTAGATCCACTTTTAATTTTTTGCAGAATTTCCATACTGCTTTTCACAGTGGCTGCACCAGTTTGCATTCCTAACAGTGCAGAAAGATTCCACTTTCTGTACATCCTCACCAGCAGTTGTTTGCTGATTGATTGATGATAGCCATTCTGACCGGTGTGAGATAGTATCTTAATTGTGGTTTATTTTGAATTTCTCTAATAATTAGTGACGTTGAGCATCTTTTCATATGTCTGTTGGCCATCTCTATGTCCTCTTTGTATGTCCTGATTTAGATCCTCTAATCCCATATTGCTAAGAGTTTTTATCATAAATGGGTGCTAGATTTTATCAAATGCTTTTTCTGCATCTGTTGATATGATCATGTGGTGTTTATTCTTCATTTTGTTCATGTGGTGTATCACATTTATTGATTTGCAGATGTTGCACCAATCTTGCATTCCTGGAATAAATCCCACTTGATCATGGTGTATGATCTTTCTGATGCATTGCCATATTCAGTTTGCTAATATTTTGTTGAGGATTTTATCGTCTTAGGTTAATCAGGGACATTGGCCTATAATTTTCTTTTATTAAAAAATATATTTTATTGATTATGCCATTACAGTTGTCCCATTTCCCCCCTTCATTCCCCTCCACCCTGCACTCCCCCTCCCACCCACACTCCCCCATTTAGTTCATGTCCATGTGTCATAAGTTCTTTAGCTTCTACATTTCCCACACTACTCTTGCCCTCCCCCTGTCTATTTTCTCCCCACCATCTATGCTACTTATTCTCTGTATCTCCTCCCCCACCTCCTCCCATTCCTGTGTTGCTAACCTTCCAGGTGATCTCCATTTCTGTGGCTTCACTCCTGTTTTAGGTGTCC
>PVKM010035942.1:0-14977 GCA_004027735.1 Carollia perspicillata
GTTTACTGAGCTTTTTTGGTCTGTGGATTTACAGCGTTCATCAGATTTGGAGAAATATCCGCCATTACTTCTTCTAATGTTTTTCTCTTTTCCCTTAACCACTTAACATTTTTCCACAATTCGCTAAATTTTGGATTATTTTCCTCAGTCTTTTTTTCTTTGCACTTCAGTTCGGACAGTTTCTACTGTGTCATCATGTTGAATGATGTTTTGTTTCAGCAGTGATTAATTTTCTACTAAGTCTATGCAGACATGGTGTTTTCCAGATCTTTAAAGTTCCACGCAGATATTTTTTATATCATCCATTCTTATCTTGCTGTGCCCATATTTTCCTTTAAACTCTTTAGAATAATTATAATAGCAATTCCAAAGCCCTTGTTGCTGATCTTATTATTCCTGTCATTTCTGGTAGATATCCACGGATGGATTTTTCTTAAGGTTATGGGTCACATTCCTCAGAATCATCACATGTCTAGTAAAATTTTTATTGGATGCTGGGTATGCAGTTTTGGATTTTGTTGTCTTCCTTTACTGAGAGCTCTCTCTGGCTATTGTTTCAATGGCTTATGGATCATTTCGGTTCTCTAGAGGCTTCTTTTTAATCTTTGTTATGGGGAATCTAGGGTACTTCTAACTCTGGGGCTAGTTTAGTCCTAAGACTGAAACATGGCTCTTCTCTGATCTCTACTGAATGTCCCAGGTGACCAGTCAAGACTCTTTACTTCCGCTGGACAAATCACGAACATCTCGCAGGCCTCTATGAGCTCTGGGAATTTTTTATTTTTATAGCCTGCCATTTTGTTTTTGCCTCACTTAGTGATCTTTCATGCTGCACACACTCGGCTTATTATTCAACAGCAGACCCACAGGTTTACTTAGCTCCTTCTGCGCAGAGTTCCCTCTTGTCTGGCACTCCACGAGTTCTAGCTGCTTCAGCTCGCTACATTGAGACAGTATCTCCTCAACTAGGTGCACCCGGGTTACGCTTGGGTTACCCATTTCAGAAACCGGAGTGAATTGTGGATACAGAGCCATCGTTTGCATTCGCCTGAGGATCACAATCGTGTTGCTTGTTGTCCAAGATTTAAAAATAGTTGTTGCATACTTTTATTTATTTTTTAGTTCGCTAGTTGTCAACAGTAGGAAGGCAAGTATAGTTGCAATACGTCCTCATTGCTGGAAACATATGTTTATTGTAAATGCCACGCCCTGACATTTTTATGAAAATACTTCAGAAGAAATAAAGTGCTTGGTCATTAAAAACTTAATTAGACCAAATAAGCTATCCATATCAACTCAGTCGACAAAGTAGGCGCATGGTGGGCTAAAAATGGAGGCAACTGTACTTGAACAGAGATTAAAAAATAAAGTAAAAAAGAAAAAGAAAGTAGGAAACTGCTTAAATCTAATTCCACCCACCTCAGTATAGACATATGGTATACTTCATATACTCAAGCTTGGTTTCTTAGGTAAAATTTAAGACTATTGGTCTTGTCCACCGCATGGTTAAACTGAACAATATTATAGTTGAACTCCTTTTGGTGCCTAGCAGTGCCACTGAACGGTGTTTCTACCACAAATCAGGAAGTTTCGCGATGACAGCCAGGCCCCAAAATAATTCCTGGCTACCTGGGAAAGTTCCCTAGGCTGTTGGGACATGGTAATGGGATACCTGGTCACAACTCCATGTTATCTGGGAGAAGTGTCCCTATCTTAGCTGGTCTGTGCGTGAAGGTTCGACTAGGGCTTAGCACAAAGTATGACAGTCTAACCATCAAATCCAATACCAGTTTCACTTACTGGGTCTGCCCAGCGTGGGCCAGCCTCTAGTGTGCTCTTCTCCAGTGTGCGTCTTCACACGCTTCCATGACCATTATTTTGGGTGTCAGAAGGTAAATGATACTCTTGCACATTTCTGTGAGGCACTCTTATAAAGAGACACCTTAAACCCTGAGCAGTGTGCCTCAGTTGGATGGATATTGTGCTGCAAAGCAAAGGGTCACTGGTTTGATTCCCATCTGGGTTTCGAACCCATGTGAGAGAGGCAACAAATCAATGATGTTCCTCTCACCCATTGATTTCTCTCTCCCTCTCTTTATCCCTCCCTTCCCTTCTCTCTAAGTATAAATAAAATCTTTAAAAAAATAAAAATGGAGCACTGAGTTCAGAATAACCCTATTTTTTATTTATCAGGAAGCAGAATAAGGAGATAGGGACCAAGGAAAAACCTGCGGGAATTTGAGAAGGATGTATCCATTCTTTCTTTAGCCAAGTCCCATCTGGCCTCCACCAAACTTGTTCCATCTCTTCCCAAAGTTTATCTCTCTCCTCAGCCAAAAGAGAGGGGAAGAACTGTGGTCACTTCTGTGAATACAGGATTCATTGGTAAAACCCAAGAACTGTGGCATTTTGGGAAAAAGATGTAGCTCATCATTTTTCCTCCCAAATCAATAGAAAAGGTAATAGACAAAGGTAAAGGAAGCATTTGTTAGGTACAAGACCTTCATCTGTCCACTTTAATATTATTGCCAGCTAATGGCAGACCCAACTGTGACCTGAGAGTAGGACCATAGCAGTATAAAGTTCCACATAGCTCTTGTAACAATTATAACCCAATAGAAAACACATATGATTAGCCACTGGGAATGAGGGGCATTGCTTAAAGTGAGGGCTTTAAAGTCAGTGGGTGTGTCTGTCACACTTTTGGGGTAGCAGAAACCCCATTTGTTTCCACTTCGCCCTGTGATAGCTGACTGAGATCTCAACATTTCCAAGAGGCATCGCAATGAGCTGAGCAGTCATAATACAGGAGAGCAGTTCTCATTGTGGAATATTCTAGAATCAGCAGTGCCTGAAACACTCTGGAATCTCACCCTGGCACATTCTAGAATCACCAGTGCTTGGCCCCTGGCCCCTACCCATGAAGTCAGACTCTGGCAATAGTGCTTGAGTATCAGTACTTTTGTTAGAGACCGCAGGCGATATTAATGGCAGCTGGGATTAAGGACCATTCTCTTATACTGATAGTTCACACGAACCTGGACAGCAGCGATGACATAAGCAATTTCAATGGTTTTCTTGACTTGTTTAGGCTCCTTTGCCTCCTTTGACATTGTTTTTGCTTCATTTAAATCTACCCACCTCACTGTGTCTGCATCAGATTTCTTTGTTTTTCTTTTTTAAAGAATAATCCATCAAGTCAGAAAATGCAATGCTCAAATAGGAAATGCTCTACAGTGTAGGATTTTCCAGTGATTTAATTATCTAATTACTGGAGCTGGCTGCCAAGCACAAATGACTTCATTCAGTCTCACTATTTTATAACACAGTTCAAAGAACATTTGAATTTCTAATTCAATTTTTGTTCTTTTGAGACTATTCTACAGAGTTTTGTATATCTCTAATGATAGCTCCATTATTGGACTTATAATCACTTTGGGGTTGTACTTCATTTCTGGAGTACATAACACATATGCTGAAGGAGAACTGGTGCTGAGATGGCTTAATTATTCTAACTCGTTTTGTCTTCAATAGACTCCCGTGATGGAAAAGACAGGGGTTTGAAGGGAAGGAAAGCTGGCAGAGACTCAGGATCCAAGGACCGAGGCTGCCACCGCAGCCGGCTTAGGAAACAAGCTGCTTATCTTTTCCATGTGACTTCTCTTTAGAATTGCAGACTCTTCTAAACCCCAGAACATGCCTGCTCTCTGTTCTTCACACCCCCATAGCCAGAGAAGAGCTGGGCAGTTCTGGGAAATAAAGTAACTTGTGTGGTTAAGACAGCATTCCCAGACCTTGACTGGAGAGCTGCTTTGTTTGAGAAGCTGTGATTCTGCAACTGAACCTCCACAGTTCAAGGGTTGCAAGGAGTGGCAAATTGTGGGAGGCTCCTCCCAGCCAGCCGGAGGACCAAACCATGCCAGCCACGCACAGGGTCATGTCACAGACATGCACATCACAACGTGGGTATCAAATTCACCACACTTCAGAGACGTTTATGCCATAGCAATTCTACCCCTGCCCTCAAACCTACAAGTGTTCACTTTCGAAAGCAGTAGGCACTACCATACAAATGATAGATTTAGGGATTGTTTTTCTTGTGAGGGTCCACTGAGGAGTGACAATTTCCAAATGGCCAGCAGGTGGCAGTACAAGGAAGAAGCAGTGTGAGCAGAGGCTAACCCTCCATAAACCCCAGGTTAAGAACCTGGGTGAGGACAGACTTTCTGGGTCCTGCACATGTGTTGTTTGACTTGCAGAGCACTAAATAATTGGGTTTTAATTATTTTACATTAAAAAATGAATACATATATTTCACATAAAATGTATATTTCCTGATTTTCTTGAAACGCTAAAATGTCTAGGGACACTAACTCTAATTCTTTCAGATTAAGAGCTGGTCAGGGTTGAGTGGTGACTGTCCTTTCAAAGGGCCACCTTGCCATTGTCCCTCCTCTGCTTCACTTGTTAAGTTGCTGCCTGGAATCCGTGGGCATTGGACTTTGTCACCAGGTGCACACCCTCAGCCCAACCCATACACTTCATTCCATTGCAGTCTTTAAAATTGCAAAGCAAGGAGAAGCTAAGGCAAAGGATGGGGAACTTCACAGGTGACATGATTCAGAAAAGGATTTAAATGAATTTGCATGGGACATCCAAGGTATGTGGGACATTGCCTGAGGGACAGAGTAGCCTTGGAGATCTGAGCCCTGGGCCACGCTGTTGGGTGTATTGGACCTTACAATCTCTGACAGGGCCTCCCCTCAAGCCCCCTGGCTTTCCCGTTTATTTTCTGGTAGGTACAGAGGGAGGGGAAATCTTCTTGGCTTAAGAAGGTGGTGAAAAATGTAGGGCTCATGCATCTGTGAGCTGAAGGGAGAGAGGGCTGCCCTCTGAAGCTCTTTCTTTATTGGACCTCTCTGGCTGCAGGGGTGACACCCCATTGGTTACTATCGATGCCACACCCATGTGGCTGCTCCAGGCTCCTGGGTGGTTTCATCTTTTACCAATGTTTGAACTATGAACTTCTCAAAGTCAAGGAAGCTGCCTGAGTATAGTCTGAGCCAGCTCTGCGTCCTCAGTGATCAACCTCCTACTGAAGGCAGGAGGCGTGAGGCTGACACAAGGAGCAGGCACATGACCTCAGGAAGAGAGGCACCACCCCAGCTGCTCTGTACCCACAACCAGGAGGTACATTATGCTGCTTTGTCAGATTTATGGGACTTGCTCACCAAGATTCATGACACAAAGGGTCATTCTCTCTCCCTTTCAGTTCCCACATAGTGTACGTATTCCTCAACAATGAAAAGGGTAAGTAAAATATTACGGAACACACTATCCAGATAAAGTGCAGATGTTTTTCTCAACGAAATCACCCATGATGGCTTCTTTTCCTTGTGGATTGATCTTCTGGTTTACACTTATATTTCTAAATATATCATAGTTTCTTGCAAAAAAAAAAAAAAAAAAAAGGTTAGCTGACTGTCTCACCATTGTGCCTGCTCAGAAGCCAGGAGCTGAAACATTAAGCAGGAAGTCTTAACTGCCTGTTTGAATGCTCCAATCACTCCATGGGGCTCCTTTGCTTTCAGCTCTCCTCAGAAAAACAGACTTTTAATGGGCTTTTCACGTGTAAGAGCATGCAGAGCTGGAAAAAGTGGTTTTATATTGACTATGGTTGCAGTGGAAGGCTCTAGACTAAAGCTGTGGGTGTGTGGAGGAAACTGTGCCTTTGTGGTTCCACTGTGCGTGTCTTCAGTTCACCTTTAGGAAAGGATGGCAGAAAGAACCCCGGGAAGGTACCCAGGGCTGGGAATGCGGGAAGAGGAGAAAAGTGACTTGGGGCAACTTTTTAAGACAGAAGACACTGACTACAAGGAATGCCGTCCGTACCTGGAGCTGTCGCATCTGCTGCAGCTGGAGCTTGAGTTCTGCCACGCTCCGCCTCATGTCGAGCAGGCTCAGGTGGACAGCCGAGGTGCTGGGGGCCAGGGGCTGGCTGTACGGCCCTGTGGACTCCTGGGCGCCAAGAGTCTTCCCGCCAGGGACATGGGGAGTTCCTATGAGAAAAGAGCAGCAAAGAACCTAAGAAAACCAGAAAGGAAAGTCTAAGCTAAGCCCCATCCCCAAACAGATGACTTGGGAACTCTAAAAATGCCCATTGCCTTCATTGTGAAAAATTATGTCGGTCCTCTAAATGGCAAAAATACGGAATTAAGTTTAAAGAAATTACGGAAACTTCATGCAGTACTACAACATACTGTCTGTAGAAACCATGTTCCTTAGTGCCAAAGCGAGGCAGCTCAGTGCAGTATTTAAAGCACGGTTAAGGAAGCTAGCTGTCTGTCTGTCTATCTACATATCTTCTTTAAATGTACAAGTTTGCAGAGAGAAAAGATCAGATGTATATGTAGGAAAGAATTACCAGTATCTCTAGCTGTTGGTATTCCATGAGTTTTATATTTTTTATATTACTACTTTTTCTACTTTTAAATCTTCACAGTGAATATCTATAATTTTATAACAGAAAAATAATTTAAAAATTCTGGGACCTACACACAGGTGCTCCCATGGCTATTTCTTGCAGGCAATAGGCACCTAGGAGCCCCAGGAACCCCAGAAACACGCACTTAGTTCTGAGCAGAGGTTTGGCTGAACGCTGAGGGAAAACTAGTAAGAACTGAGTATTCTCCTGGATCTTTTCAGCTTTCCCAACCAAAAGAAGCAGGACCTCTGCCCCCATCTTGTTTAGTGAGAAAATTGGATGTGATACGAAAATCCTTTAGGAGAGGAATCAAGGCAGCAGAAAGAAACTCTTCCTAGATAGTTTCTAGCTGCCATAAACTTTGTCTCCTTGAGTCCAACTTAAGCCTTATAAGGTCATCTGGGAAGGCCCTGATTTAACTAAGTTTCCTTTAAAAGTGACGCAGGCCTGTCCAGGTATTTCAGTTGGTTGGCGCATCATCCCAATGCACCAGGGTTGTAGGTTTGATCCCCGGTCAGGGTACAAACAAGAATCAACCAATGAATGCATAAATAACTGGAACAACAAATCGATGTTTCTTTCTCCTATTCTCTCTCTCCCTTCCTTTCTCTCTCTAAAATCAATAAATAATTTTTTAAATGCCTGAAAAGTGACCCCAAGTAGCACTTACAGGATGAGCAAGGTACAAGCAAGTTTTTTTTATTATTTATTTATTTTGCACAATGCATTTCTATGGAAGTGGCCACCAGAGTGGAATTCTCATCTCTCTCTGTCTCTCTCTCTCTCTCTCTCACACACACACACACACACACAGCCTCTGAAGGGACTGTTATATGCTTTCCTGTAAAGTTCAAAGTGGAGGATCTGCCATGGGCCAGGTTGGCCTCCCACCATAGAACCCTGCCGTGGCTTTGCCTAGGCTGGAGTGGTTTCAGTGCGGTGGTCTGTCTTACTATCTTGGCTCAGCACCCACGGGAACCTCTCCTTTCCTAGCACAAGCAGAGCTGCTGCCCTGAGCTACAGGTGGAGTGCCAGTGAGCGAGGGGCTGCCTCACAACTGTCCTCTTAATGCGTGGCCCCAGCAACACCGATGGAGAGCTATGGCACACCAAGTCCCTCACCTGGATGGAACTGGCTGCCCAGCCTTCTCCTAGAAGAAGAAGGGGAATAGACCAGAAGCCATTTTAAGGATTTCCTAAAGAGCCCCAGAAGAGCAAACAATGAGTTTTTTGTTGTATTATGAGCCTAACAAGCCACTATCAACATGACTGTGGCTCTGACCAGATTTTGGCAGTCTTCCTGCCCCAAATGAAAATCGCCCTCATAAAAGCAAGATTCGTCTTATCTGTAATTGTTCCACAGAATATTCTCCAGTGGTGAAGGGTTTCAGTAAAAGTATATCCAGTAACATTTCCATTAACCGCACCTTCAAGATCAAGTATTCTGAGAGACTCGCAATACACAGGAAGTTTTTCTTTTAGTATGGGTCAACTAACTTTGTCATCACTCAATCCCTTCTTCTGTTTATACTCTGAGGGCACCAGCACATCTCCCCAGCCTCCTGCATGGAGGAGAGGCTCAAGTCTACCTGCTGGTGGTTAAGGCTGAAGGCTGGTAGCTGGTTTAAAAAATATCCTTCACAACCAAATTTCTTTATGGAATCTATACTCATTTGTAAAAAAATGTCTACATCTATAACCTCTTAATCCACTAAATTTGGTTTCTACCTCTACCTTTCATTGTAATGGCTCTTTATAAAGTGGACAACGCTCCACTGTCCACCTGACAGACATCTCCTTGGTGTGATGCTGGGCTTCTTTCCTTTTCAGTGAGCTGGAACCTTCCTGTCTTCCCTCTTCTGACCTTTCTGTGGCTCCACTTGGTCAATCTCTTTTCTAATTTCTCCCTTGGCCAACTTTTAAAATCCTGGCCTCTTTCTTCTCTCACTGGGCATTCTTTCCAGGGAGGTCACTTCTACCACCACCACGTGCCGAGGTCCCCAACATCTTTGTCTCTAGCACACAATTCTCTTCAGATCCACATACTAGTACTTTCCTGTTGCTTCAGAGGACTTCTCATCTTCCCCAGACCTCCTTATGTCTCTGTAGGCCTGTTCTTAGCCAGTGGCACTATTATACACTTAATTATTTAAATCAAAAACATGGAAATTATTCTCAGCATCCACTTTCTAGTTGTTTGACACTGGCTGAATAACTTAACTTCTTTCCCTCTCAGTTTCCTCATCTATAAAACAGGTACACAGGTTATTATGTGAGATAATGGAATTAACATGTGTAAACTGATTAGCCTGGTGTCTAGCTCAGAGGGACCACGCCCCACCCCCACCTCCACCACCGCCCGCTGCACTGCAATCAGCTGTGATTATTTCTCTGAGCCAAGTGGGCAGGGGGAGCCTCGGACCAGCCTCCCCCCCTCACCTGAGTGTCACAGATGCAGAAGGCTGGGGGTGGCAGCAGTTGGCTGAGATCTATAGGGACGTGCCCTGAAATCTATGTATGGAGCTTGCTCTGGTGGGTGGGACCCTGAGTGATAAAAGTTTCCCTTCAGATTAGGCTAACAGGACCTGGGATCTGCTCTCCCCACCCACAGGCAGGGTGGTCACATTCTATCTTCCTTACAGGGTTAGGTGTGTTACATGATATAATACTCGGTATATAACACATCGTATAGTACGACTTTGAAATGGGAGGGTCCTTCTGTTCTCTTATATTCATAGAATTAAATATTCCTAAACTAACAGGAAGTCAGGGTTTTCCCTTTTCATTGCCCTCGGACTAATGAGCTCCTTGACTTCTATATAATTCCATGTACTTGTCCACAGAACAGGCATAACAGCTCCTGTCTTACAGCTTACTTCCTTGGATTCTGGAAGAATTAACATATTTTGTGCACTGTACAAGGCTGCTATGGCAACAAAAGCCCTGTGGACCACATCTAGCCCTGATACATTAGAATGAGAAAGACCAAACTCAGCAGAGACGCAAGGGAGCAAACATTTCGCCTGTTGCTGGTGGCACTGCAAATTGGCTCAGCCTTTCAGAAGAGTAAGCTGGCAGCGCATTGCTAGAGATACGCAACTGTTCATCCCTTTGGATTTATTGATTCCACTTTGGGAAATACATCCCAAGGAAATTACACCTGCTCCTTGCTCCAAAGGAGACATGCTCCAAAAAAGACATTTACAACATTTTCCAAAACAAAGAAACGAAAAACCTATACATCTTTAAAAGGACTGGGCACCTTCCCACAAGACAGTGGGAAAATTGACAGGTGGGTGGACCGTGTGGATGTGCCACGTGTGTGGGAGTGTGTTCAGTCTTCTCATTTGGGATGCGGGGAAAATGAGATGTGCCAGGAGTTAACACGTATGGAAAGCACCCAGAAGAGTGCCGGGCACTTTGGAAACACCAAATGCTACTGTGGATGATGATGATGAGGAGGAGGAGGAGGATAAGGATAAAGATGATGTTGATGTCACCAAAAGTGAAAGGAATAAAAGGAAAATTACAAAATCGCATGCACATATGTATTAGCACAATTATATCAGATTCTAATCATTTCTAGACAGGATTGAGAGGACTGGAAAGTTTTAGTGTTCAGCAGTTTCCTTCTGTTCCTCCCAACGTTACTGAGATACAGTTGGCATCTATTATTGTGTTCAGTATACAGCATGTTGATCTGACACACTTGTGTACTGCACTAGGATGACCACTGTGGTGTTGGCCAACACACCCAGCACGTCACACAATTACCTTTTTTTTTTTGGTGGTGAGAACACTTAAGATCTATTCTCCTGGCAACCTTCAAGTATATAGTTCAGCTTTGTTTTTTCCTTTTTATTGAATTTATTGGTGTGACATTGGTTAATAAAATTATATAGGCTTCTGGTGTACAATTCTATAATATATCATCTTTATGTTGTATTATGGGTTCACACTCCCTGTCAAGTCTCCCTCCATCACCATCTACCCTCCCCCTTTAATCTCTTCTCCCCTGGCCCCCCTCACTGCCCTTTTCCTCTGCCATTCTGTTTTCTGTGTCTGCAAGTTGTTGGTTTGTGGGGTTTTTTTTTTTTTTTTTTTTTGTTTTTTTTTTTTTTGTTTTTTTTTTTTTTTTTTTTTTTTTTTGCTTAATCCCTTCACCTTGTTCACCCAGCCTCACAACGCCCCTCCCCTCTGACAATTGTCAGTCTGTTTTACTTATGAGTCTGTTTTTATTTTGGTAATTTATATTGCTTTTGATTCCGCACATGAGTGAAATCATATTTCACTTGTCTCTCTCTCTGACAAATTATTGTATCTGCAATCACAATGCTGTGCACTAGATTCCCAGAACATACTCATCTTCCAACTGGAAGCTTGTACTTTTTGACAAACCTCACCCCTCAGCCCCTGGTAACCACCACTCTACTCTCTCTTTCTGTGAGTTCCACAGGTTCCTTTTTTTCTTAAGTTCATAACAGATCAAAAACTAAATGAGTGAATAAGTATCTCCTAAACACTTGCTCTGAAGGCAAATTTAGCAAATCCTGTGAAATAATTCTCTGGCTGCAGCCAAAGTCATTGATTAATTTCTAGGTAAACCAACAAGTCCCACCAGGACTGGGGTGCTGGAAGCCCAGGCCTGCTGGCTTTCCAGCTGAATTGCCTGTACTTAGCCAGTGTGGCACCAGGACCAACAGAGGTCTCAGCCGAAGTCTCAAATTCTGTCCACTCTACCAAGCTGCACAACACTCTGTGGCTTCCCCAAATTAGGGGTTTCACCCAACTTGCCACATGCTTCCTGTGTAATTCAGGAGCTGAACATTTTCCTGGCAATGATTTCTATTTCTAACTCAGTGGGAAGGAGGGCAACCTCCTTGAGAGAGGAGGCCTTGAAGGCCTCTTCAGAGAGGCCTTCCTTGAGCCTGCAGGATGAGATGTACATCATATATACCTGAATACTAGGGAACCCCGCATGGAATTTAATTGGGGCCTTTTGAGGGGGAATGTTGGCATTTAAAAAGCAGGCCCTGGTCCAAGGATACTTTCTTCTCCTGCCTTGGCCATGGGTGGCTCCCTCTCAGCTCATGCCCCTTCTCATCCATGCCCACACAGCAGCCAGGCTGAGGTCGCTCCCCAGCGTGGAGCCTTCTGATGGCTTCACTGTGCTCTTAGAATATTACCTAAATTCTTCACCATGCATCTGCACATGCTTCTGCCTCATCCTGCATGGCTCTTCCCTCCCCACTTCACTTACCTAAGTCCTATTTGTCTTTCAGGCCTTAGTTTATGTCACTTCCTTAGAGAAATGTCCCTGGTCTACGTTAGACCTGTCAGTTAAACATTCATCCTGCACTTTTGCCTAACACTCAACACTCATATAATTGTCCCATATCCATTTTCCCCATAGGATTAGGAATTCTGGGCACGCAGCGTGTCTGAATCATGACCACTGTCCTAGCCCAGCACCTGGCACACATATATTTGTAGGATGTATGGCCATATAAATGAACAAGTGAATGAAGAGGGAATGAATGAACAAAGACTGAAGGGTGACTTCCAATCAAGATGGTTGGCAAAGAGGCAAGCTGTGTAGGCAGACATGACTCTCCTCTTTGCATAACCACAACTAAATTACAACTAAAATTTAGAACAGCCATTGCTCAGAACCAACAGAAATCAAACTGAATGGAAGTCTGACAACTACAGAAATAAAGAAACCACATCCATCCAGACTGGTAAGAGGGGTGCAGGCACAGAACAGGCTGGTCCCACATCCACGTGTGGTAGATATAAATTTGGGAGGGATATCTTGGGAGCAAGGAGTCCCAGCCCTATACCAGGCCTCCCAGCCCCATACCAGGCCCCTCAGCCCAGGATTCTCATGCCAGGAAGATAAGTCCCCACACTTTGCCTGCAAAAACTAGCAGGAATTGAGTTGATGGGAGACACTTCTGGAGCCCCAAGCAGTTCCTCTTAAAGAACCCACACATGGGCTCACCTACTCAGACTCACTTCCTCTGGGCTCCAGCAACAGGGTGGTGGCTTGAGGGGCACCAGTGTGCTGCAGAGGGAGACTGAGGTGCCTGGCATCAAGGCAAGCAGAGGCTATTGTCCCTGTTCTGGGCCCTCCCCTCACAGAGCTGGCAGACTGGTGCTGTATCTAAGATTCCATCAACCTGGCTAACACTGCTTGACCTGCCCTGGAGATTCCCAAAGACTATGTCCCACCCAACTTACAGGCCTACCCTAGCTGCATTTTCTTTTCTTTTCTTTTCTTTTTTAAAGATTTTATTTGTTTTTAGAGCAGGGAAGCGAGGAAGAAAGAGAGGGAGAGAAACACTAACATGTGGTTGCCTCTCATGCACCCACTGCTAGAGACCTGGCCCACAACTCAGGCATGTGCCCTGACTGGGAATCCAACTGGTGACCCTTTGGTTAGCAGGCCAGCAGTCAATCCCTTGAACCACACCAGCCAGGCCCAAACTGCTTTTCTGTATGAATGGTCTTGGCTCATGCTTCCCAACTCCCTAAATCCTCTCAAATAAGCAGCAGCTGGTCTCAGTGAGCCCCAGGCCCAGAACTAGCAACCTAGATTCACACTTTGGATTCACCTGGAAATCTCCAAGCCCAGCACACATAGCAGACATCTTAGATTGTTTATAACTCAGACAGGATGGCACTGGGCAAAATACAGGTCGGGGCTGGTCTTGGCCTGCATCACCCAGGAAACCCGAGGGGCAGCGCACCAAGTGGACAGCTACAGACCATATAAGAGCACCAGAACTGTGCCCCTGACTCTCCACCAGGGTGGAATTTGGTGGTTAGTGGTCACAGCCGATCCTTGCAGTTCACTGGCCTGGGTAAGTCCCTCCCATTGATCTGCCAACAGCAATCAAGGCTCAACAATAAGAGCAGGGTAGGGTATTATACTCAGCCCACACAAAGGGTACACCTCAAGTACCCAGCTTGGGTGATAGGGGAGTCTGAGCAATTGGACCCTATAGGACATTGACTACACTAGGCCACACTACCAAGACAGAGAGTCAAAACAGCTCTCCCTAATACATAGACACAGGGAGGCTGCCAAAATGAAGAGACAAAGAAACATGGCCCAAATGAAAGAACAGATTAAAACTCCAGAAAAAGAAACTAAACTAAATGGAGATAAGCAACCTATTAGATGCAGAGTTCAAAACACTGGTTATGAGGCTGCTCAAGGAACTTTGTAAGGATCCTTAATAGAATAAAAGAGATCCAGTCAGAATCAAAGGCTACACTGATTGATATAAAGAATAATTTACAGGGAAACAACAGTAGAATGGATGAAGCTGAGAGTCACATCAATGATTTCTAACACAAGAAAGCAAAAAACAACCAATCAGAATAACAAGAAAAGATAATCCAAAAAAAAAACAAGGACAGTGTAAGCAACCTGTGGATGACTTTAAGCAATCGAACATTCTTCTCATAGGGGTGCCAGAAGGAGAAGAGATAGAGCAAGAAATTAGAAATCTGTTTGAAAAAATAATGAAAGAAATCTTCATTAATCTGGTAAAGGAAATTTACATGCTAGTCCAGAAAGCACAGAGAGTCCTGAACAAGATGGATGCAAAGAAGCCCACCCCAAGACACATCATAATGAAAATGCCAAAGGTTAAAGATAAAGAAATGGGAGAGTGGGTGTGGGAGAGTGGGCGAGAGGTGAGGGGATTAAGAAGTACAAGTAGGTAGTTATAGAATAGCCAGGTGGATGTAAACTACAGTACAGGAAAGGGAATAGCCAAAGAACTTACACACATGACCCGTGGACATGAACAAGGGTGCACTGCCTTAGGGAGTGGGGCTGCTGGGTAGAGTGGGGCTAAGGAGGAAAAACTGGGCAACCGTAATAGCATCATCAACAACATAAAATTAAAAAGACTTAAGGGCTTAGGCCCTCTCAAATTAATCATGAATCTGGAATTTCAGCATTAAGCAGGGAAAGTGTAAGGGTGCAGGGTGTTATCTGGAAGCCTCTGAAGTCACACCAAGCCAATGGCTTAGGGGCTGGCTATACACTTCTGCAATAAGCCAAGGTCATCAAAGGCAGCAGGAGCTCCAAGAACACTTACCTGCACTATCTGTGTGGTTCTTATTGGCTGTAGTTTTCATCATTTTCTCGCTGAATAAAAGAAAAAAGAGAGTTAGCTATATAGTTTCTAAAATGCCTTTTTTTTTGCCCCCCTCTATTCATTATTCTAAGCAATGAGCAGCAGGTAGTGATGGTATCAAGCAATGAGGGTATTTTGGCATCAGCACCACTATTGGCCAGGATGGTAAAGGCTTCCCAGGTGTGCATCTGACACTGCCGGTGGAATGCAGCAGGTGAGCCCTCACGACTTTCAAGATGATGGCGGATGTAGAGACGAGAGGATGGCGACTGCAGGCACTGCGCAGTGGTCCCTGAAGCCACATGCACTGGGAAGCCCATTTACCCTTCTTGGGCCAA
>PVKM010035943.1:0-14972 GCA_004027735.1 Carollia perspicillata
CTCAACCCTGCAGGCACAGAAAGCTCATGGCCCAGAAGCAGACACAGGCTCAAAGACAATCGTTCATAGTGGTATGTTATGACCAATAAATCTGCAGGGCTGCAGAAACACTTGGAGGTGAGCTGGAGCTGGGTAGGTGTGCCCCTCAATGGCAGAGACCTTGTGGAGGGGGCACTGAGAGGGGTGGGGGTCCCTGCCCTCCAGGATCTTCTGTCTGGTGCTTTGGGTACAGCAGGACTTCAATAGAGGCTGGTAGAATCCTGAGCTAAATCAACAACTTGAGAATGTCTTTTCTGAGGATTTCTCCCTGCGATTCCCACTTCGCATTAGGAGGTAACCGAGCTGACATTGAATCACAGGCAGCTGAGCGTTGGAGGGCTCTTTCCAGGCTGGACACTGGAGCTCTTGACTTGATGCATGGGCAGAGAGGGCCAGATGGGTTAAGTGACTTGCCAAGGTCACTTTCTTTTAAGAGACGGGGCTAACAAATGTCTTGGGATTCCAGTTGTTGGAAGGAAAATGGAGAGGAAACAGCCCTGTGCTGCCCAGCTAGTAAGCGTCAGAGCTGGCACACATGTACTGTGGGTTTGAGTCAAAGGTTGTGCTCAGAGCCAGCAGGGCTGGACATGTTTGCTGCAGGTGAAAACGTGTGAATGTAAGAGCAGGCAGGTGTGGGTGTGGCTGTGCAGGTGTGGGTGTGGGTGCAGGTGCCAGGAGCAGGGCAAGTGTGCTGAGTATGGATTTGAGCATGTTGCTGGGGTGGAGGTGGGTGGGTAGGGAAGGTGTAATGCAGGTGTGAGGCAGGTGTGAGATAGGCTGGGGCTGAGCCACGTGGGAGTGTGGCTGGTGTTCACAGGGCTGTGAGTGAGTGCAGGGACAAGTGTCCATGTGACTGTGTGAGGCTTGAGTGTGAGAGAGGACCTTTTTTCCAGGGGCAGTGGAGTTGGGCGAGCAGTCAAGAGCCCAATCCTGGGTTTCTGCCCCCCTTGCACCCAACGTGTGGCCTGGTCAGGCCTAGTCACCCACCTGTACTGTCATCATAGACCACAGTGGCTGACCGCCACTTGAGGTACTGGACCAGGTCAAGGATGGCATGGCTGAGAGAGGCGTAGTCAGGGTAGAGGTTCACGTAGAAGGTGTCCTTGTTGTCCAGTGGGTGGTGCTTCCAGCGCAGCTGGATGTGGGGAACCTCCAGGGCATTGCAGATGGACTGGACGGCGTTGGTGCAGGAGCCCTGGGATGGTCCGAAGATTGCCACCACGCCCAGTGCCAGCTGGTCACAGGCTGCAGCAGAGGGAGAGAAGGAAGGTGCAGGGATCAGTGCTAGGTCTTACCAGGGGGTTGGGCGCACTGGGGGCAATGACTTTGGTGATCCCATAAACACATGGAACCCTCTGAGGGTAGATGACTGACAATCTCTCTGAATCTCTGTTTCCTCATCTGGAAACCAAGGTCGTAATAGGCCAGGTTGCCTCAGGGGATCATAGGAGGTTGAATGAGACAATACTTATATGACCCTCAGCACGGTGCTCATGAAACAGATGTGATGGTTGCTTTTGATGTGTCATTGTCATGATCGGTATCACCGGCTGTATACCAGGTCTGTGTGCGAACTTGAGAGACAAATAGAAATGAAATACCTACTTGTTGATGAATTTTAAACTTAAACCTCCAGCCCCAATCTGTTTCCTAAAATCCAACTGGTACATCTCATCTGTCACTGAGCACTGCTACTTGGATGTTCAAGATGCATCCCAGACCTAATACGTCCAAAATGTCACCCCATCTTCTCTTCCCAGACTCTTCCATCTCAGTCGACGGCAGCTCTACTTCTCTCCACGTCCAGCACTTTGTGCCAAAAACCCTGGTTCTGTCTTGACCCTTCTCACCCTCTCACATCTTACATCTCAATCCAACATCAACTCCCGTTGCTTCACCTTTGAAATATATCGGGACCCGACCACTTCTCGCCACTCACACGCTGGTCCAGGCCACCATCGTCTTTCACGTGGATTCCTGCAGAGGCTTTCAGCCTCCTCAGCAACCCTCTATACCATCTATCCTGCGCTCAGTGGCTGGAGAGAGCCTTGTGCAACCTAAATGGATTACATCGCTCCTTTGTTCCAAGGGCTCCCATTCCACTCAGTATAAAAGCTGAAGTCCTTAAGAGTGGCCAACGAGGCCCTACTTGTAGCTCCTCCCCACCCCTGTCCCAACATCACCACCCCACTACTTTTCTGACTTCCTCTCCCATCCTTCTCTCCTCTTCTCACAGCGCTCAAGCCCCACAGGCTCCCATGATGTTCCCCACACACACTAAGCACACTCCTGTCTCAGGGCCTTTGTACTTGCTGTCCCTTCTGGCTGGACCATTCTTCCCTCGGATCCACATGACTCCCTCCCTCCTTTCTTGCAGGTATCCGTGTCTGTGTGTCTTAATAGAGAGGCATCACTGCCCAACCTATAGTAGCATTCCCCATCCAGCCACACTTCCTCAACCCCATACTCTGCTTTATTTCTTCATTAAGTGACCACCAGAAGTCTTGTTCATTTTTAGACTCCTCCTCCCACTTGAACATAAGCTCCAAGGAGGCAAGGGCTTGCTCTATGTTCTTTACTGCTGTATCCACAGAGCTTGAAACAGTACCCAGTCTGAGTAGGTGCTTAATCAACATCTGCTGAGTGCACAAATGCTAAAATTTTTTTTTACATCAAACACTTCACATTCTTGGGGGAGGCCCGAGAGCTCAGGCAGACCAGACAGCAGATGCTTCTGGGAAAGTCAAGCATCAATGGGCACAGCGTAGCATGAAATGAGCAAACCCAGGGCAGCTGGGGCTCATACTAGGATTGAGCCTGAAAGATCCATAAAATGAACCTCTCAGGGGCATTAGGGGAGGGCTCCCCAGGAGCCGCTGCCCTTTCTTCAGGAAACTGTCTCTACTTTTCCTTCGGGTTCCACTGATTTCTCCACTCCCAGCCCATGAGGGGTGGGAGAGTGACTAAGACCCTAGGCTACAGCTATTGGTTTGCAGGATGGTCATGTGACCAGTCAGAGCCAATGGGACCTCTGGTCCTGAGAAGGGGGCACATTCCCTCTGTAACTGCTTCTGGAAGGCGGTAAGATCTGGAGGTACAGTAGCCACCTTGTACACACAAAGAAAGCGTGGTGCTTTTCTTTGAATGGAGTCAGTCTGGAGGTGAGCAGAGCCAAGAGAGAGAAAGAAATATGAGCCCCTGATCGGATAGAACCCTAGATTTTGGTTACATGAACCAATACCTTCTCTTTTGGCTTAAGCCAGTTAGGATTTGGTTTTCTGTCACTTGCAACCAGGAGAGCCATAGCTGAAGAGCATCAGCAAACTCACCAGCCTGTGGCCACAAGAATGAACTACATGCACATGTATGAACATAGGATGCATGTAGAGGGAGGCAAGACAGATTACCAAAACACAGATACCTAGTGGATTCAGAAGCATCCTGGCCACCTCAAGGGACTCTGGGAATGACTACTGGCATTAGGTCCACCCTATGATTTGCAGGGCCCAGGGCCAAAATACAAATGGAGGCCCATCATTGTATGGCTAAATAGTTAAATGTTATAAGCTAACAAACTGTTATATAAAACATGTCCTGTCCCCCCACCTTGACAATATGCCTTCATGACAACCTGGAAAGTCAGGACATAACAACCTGGAAAGTGAGGATGGAGACTTCTCACATGTAGTGATGGGGGAGAGGTGGCACCAACCCCTACCCTGTCCCCTTCGCTTTGACCACTGGCTCCACCTTATATCAGAAGGGGCTTCTCCTCTCTGTGTGGACATCCCTGTCCTTACATCTGAGTTTTATGCACACCTATGCCAACACCTGCCCTTTGGTCTCACTTAGATAGGGCCTGTAAGTGGGACCATGGCAGCATGGCTTCCTCCCTGTAGGATGGCCCAGGGAAGAGGCTCATGTAGCACCATTGGGCAGGAGAATTCAGGGCTCTAGACACTTGGAACAAAGACTAGAAGGGCAGTGCACAGGGTCCTAATGGGCAAGTCCCCTTGGTCCCCCTGACCCCTTGTTCTGGGAGGTGATGTCGACTAGAAGGAGGCGAGGGTAGCCTCTTCCAAAGCACAGGCCCTGGGAAAGGGGCCCTCTTGCCTGAGCTAAGGATGGCACCAATGGATCCAAGGATACAAGGTGGTTTTGAGTCAATCACAATGTGTGGGTTTTGAGTATTTTCCCTCTCTACTGGTGTATATTCTCTAGCCCCTCACTGCTTCCTGGGAACACAAGATATTATAGAAAGTGTTTATTTTTCCTGAAATTGGTACTTCCCCCAAGAAGATCAGAGAATGCCATTCATGGCATACGTGAATGATACTGCATTCTGCAGGGGTGGGGGAGGGGCTAGTTATTGTTAGGAGTCTGCTGGAACCACCTGGAACATGGGACAGGGTGGCCCTGTATGGGAGGCTGTGGGGCCAGTACAGAGAGCCTCTCCTGGGTCAGCAGGATTCCTGTGGCCAATGTCAAGTGCAGAAGAGGATGCACAGCGGGGAACACTGTGCCTTCCTGATGCTCCTACAGTTGTGGGACTGGAGGCCAAGTCAGGGAAGCACTGCTTTGTCCCTGTTATCATTACCCTAGAGCCAATAAACCTGGGCAGCACTCTGTGCAACTGTGTGTGTGAGACAAACACAGTGATGATAAATGCTGCAAAAATAGGAACTCTAGGTGTGTTGGTAAGTTGTCCAATTTAGGGACAGTTCTTTCTTTCAGTGCCTTTGTCCCAAGGAAGCCAGTCCCTGACCTGTACTCTCACTGTCCATTCATGCTGCTCTGCTGCTGGCTGGGTGTGTGAGTGTCTGTTCTCACCACTTTGTCTCCTAAGAGCAGGTGCTGCCTGAGGGAAGAGACCATGTGTGAGTCATTTTGTAGCCATGGACGCTGGATACCAACATGAAGGAGATGGTGACATTGAGTATGTGACCATTGTCCAGGCCTGGTCACTTCTTCTTACCCAAGCCAGAGGCCATGGGAACCTGATAAAGTCTGCAGGTTTCTCTAATGGTCTAACTCCTGTCTTTGTTTTGAACCTTCTTGCTGTCTTCTGATATCCCTAGTTTCCATCCCATCACCTCCTGTCTCTACTCTTTCTCTTTTCCTTCTAGGACCTTCCAATTGATGACTTAGTCAAATGACTTGTGTATCTGATTTCCTTTCACTACCATCTCCAAGAATCTGTGTTTTGGATTTTCCCCTTTGATCTAGGTCTTGAAGCAGGTAGTTGAGAGCTGCCCTGCCACCCACCCGCAACCCTTACCCAGCTCAGCCTTTTAGATCACGGCCACCTGCAGGCTCCCTGTTTGACTGAGGCAGGGGAGAGTGGACCAACCACAAATTATGATGATGTGGAGGATTGTCAGAGTGATCTTGAAGCAAGTAATTTAGATTTTGACATTGGTCGTAGTGCTCAGGGTAAAGGAAATTACAATGATCATTGAGACTGTGAAGACTATATCGTAGGGCTGTTGATGATCCTGGTGATGCCATTAATGAGGGTGGAACTGGTGATAATGTCGATGTTGTGAGATAGTGGCAGGATGATGATGACGGGATTGACGATGATAAATATGTCAATGCCATGACGGCGACTGTGGTGCGAATGGTAGAAATAATGATGATGATGTAAAAGTTAATGAGGGAGGAGATGATAATAATTTGGATGATGTTGATAAGATTGGTGATGATGAAGATTCAGTGCTATGGCTATAGGAATGTTGATGATGGTAGAGATGTTGGTGAGCATGTGAGTGATGATGAGACTGGGGATGATGATGTTGCTGTTACGGCAAAGACAGTGATGATGATAGTAGGGGTGGTGACAATGGTGTTGATGGTGTTGATATGATGACAATGGCCACACTGGGTTTCATTCTGCTGGAGATGTAGTGATTAGATCTCACCGCTGGCTGTTAGGAGGCATCAGTCCTGCCTTTTACCTATTCCTTCTCCTTGGCCTCTCTTCACATCCCTATTTCTGTCCCCTCCATATTCCTTCTACTCTCTAATAATCTTCTGGTCTGGAAGAACACTGTTTTCTCAAAGGGACCAGGGCAGGGGTATAGCGGCGGCGGCAGCGGCAGTGGCAGCGGCAGCGGCAGCAGCAGCAGCAGCAGCTTTATCTCCAGATGTTTCCAGGGCAGCAGCCAACCCTTGTTCTGGCAACCCTGAGCACACACTGCAGTAATTACATTATTTGTGGCTTCAATTTTAAATCCATTTTCTGGTCATTTTATAGTAACTCAGTGGTTCACAGTCATTGCAGGAGTCCACAGTCTGAATGCAGTTCCCCCACCCCCTGTCCATGGCAATTGTAGTAATAGCAAAAATTATCCCAATCAATTTGTGTCTTAAAAGGAATTGAGCAGCCCAGAGAATAAGTGAAGGCAGAGGAGCCTGGGGAGTGCTGGGTCGATTCCAGGCCGGCTCTGGTCAGGCTTGGAAGAAAACACAGACACTCTCTGGGTTTCTGGCTCAGGTGCTACTTAGTAGTCACTTATCTTTTAATTTTCCACAAAAAAAAAAATTAAAAATAAAGACAGTAAGTGAAAGTCCCTTTTAATGGGGAAAGGCCTCATGGGCCTCTGTGGAGGGAAGTACTAATTCAACCAGAGCTGGCAGGGCAGGTGGTGCCAGGCTCCGTGCCTCTGCATCCCCGTGCCCCACATGGCCACAAGGTGGCTGGGGGCCGCTGGTGTGGAGGGACTGGTGATGGGCACCTCTGCCTAGGGAAAATGAACTGTCATTGGGTTAATTGGAATTAGGCCCACATTCACCTCCCTGGAAGAGGCCTAATGATGCGTCTGAGAATATAAAAACTAAAGATCAAAAGAAAAATAAAGATCACAGGATACGGGGATCCCTCATGGATGGAGGGTGCCCAGTAGGGAGCATGATCAAACAGCAGACATGCCTCCAGGGTCAGACAGTGGTGTTTCCAACCATAGTACAGGTCTGTTTTTGCTATATTATCAGAAGAACATTAAGGGAGAGTGATGGCAAAGAGGAGTTCCTTATTTTTTTAATTGAGATATAACACAATATAGTAAAGTGCATTCATTTTAAGCACAGACTTTGATGAATTTTTACATGGAACTGTACTCATGTCACTACTACTTGGATCAAATATAACACGTATCCGAACCTAAGAAGGTTTTTCTCTGCCCCTTTCCAGTTAATATCCACTGCATATTATTCCCTCCCCCAGCAGTAACCACTGTTTATTCACTCAACATTATGTCTGTGAGGTTCATTTGTGATACGGTGTGTAGCAAGAGTTTGTTCTTTTCTTTATTGCTGATTCTAATTCCATTGTATAACTATACCCTAGTCTATCCATTCTCCTGTTGATGGACCTTCTATTTATTTCCAGCTTTTGGCTATTGTCAATAAGTGGCTAGGAACATCCTTGTGGGCATACATTTAACTTTAGCAGATACTTCCGCAGACTTCTCCTGAGAAGTGGAACCAGTCTGCATTCCCACCAGCATGGTGTAGAAAAAAATTCACCTCAACCCTACCTTCCCAACCCCACCTTCCCAACAACGCATACCAACCCATTCATAGAAAACGGATTTGAGCTGGATCATAGAGCTAACTGCAAGACAACACAAGAGAGTTTCTACGAGAGAACAGAGGAGAATATCTTCATGATCTTAAGATAGAAAAAAAAACAGAACACAAAAGGCATTAACCACAATGAGCATGTGAATAAACTGGACTTCTTCCCATTAAGAACTTCCAAAAGATACTACTGAGAGAGTGAAAAGCAAACTCGTCTGTAATAGATATCTGCAATACAAATGTATACATAACCAAGGGCACTTACCCAGAATTTATAAAAGACTCCTACCAATCAGTGAGACAATGACAAGCAACTCAATTTTTAAAAGTGGTTGAAAGGCTCAAAAAGCACTTCAGGAAAGAGAAGATTCAAATGATCTGCCAGCATATGAAAAGACATTCAACATCTCTGGTCATCAGGGAAATATAAAATGACACAGCAATGAGAGGCCTACTGCATAAGCCAACCAAATGGCCCAAATTAAAATAAAACTGATTTTTGCCAAGAGTTGGTAAGGACGTGGAGCCACGGCCAGTGCCGTCCACGGCTGCGGGAGATCGAGTCAGCATCGCAACTGGGGAAAACCATTTGGCTGAGCGTACACACATCTTCTGGCTTCATACCTCCAATCCTTGGTGTACACCCAACAAAAAAATGTGCATACTTGTGCACTAAAAGACATCCATGAGAATGTTCACGGCAGTGCTATTCTAAGGCCCCAAATGGAAACAAATTGAAGGTCCAACAGTTATTTTTGTTTTGAAAAACTGTGATATATTTGTATAATGAAAGATTTGCAGCAATGAAGAACAACAGATGACTGTTTTATTCAACAACAGATGAATCTCAGAGATATGGCATAGGGGGAAAGAAGCAAGACTCAAACAATTATAACCTGGTATTCTACTTATGTCAAGTTCAAAAACAGGCAAAACTAGTGCATGGCACCAGTGATCTGAACAATGGTGCTATAGTGTGGCCTTGAAAAGGCAAAGGGCAGAAGAGATGGGCAGTGATCACAGAATCACACACACACACCCCAAGACTCAGAATTGTGCAAGAAAAGCCCAGAGTATTATAAGAGGAAGCAAGGAGACCTGACCTTCTCTGGGGGTTTGGGGAGGGCTGCCCTGAGGACCAGAAGTTTGAGGGAAGGATGAATTAGCTAGACCGAGGGCCGGGCAGAGGTGAGATTTACAAGGGAAAGGGAATTACAGAGGGCATAGCCTGGGCAAAATCCCTGATGCAGGAGTGTAACAAGGAATAAACACTTTATACTCCTCTGACTAAATGTTAAACCCTACTTGTTACTCTAACCTGATCTTTCTTTTGCAACTAGAGCTTGCATGTTAATTTCTTTTTTTTTTTAGTATACCTCACAGGAATCAGCAGTTTCAGTCCCTGTGTGAACCTAGGAAGCAGCCTGACCTCAAGACCCCAGGAATTCAGCTGATAAGAAACCAGATGGCCAACTCAAGGATGCTGACCATAAAGATCCACATCAAAGCCTATGGGAAGATGTCCTGCTTGTCTAGAGTCCCCTCCCCCTGAATTCTTTGTTCTGCTTTCCCTCCCCTCCCTGATAAAAACCTCTGCTTGCAATGGAGATGTTAAGATGGGCTTTGGAACAAGAGTCTCCCATCTTCATGGGTGGCCACTTGAATAAACCTCTTTCCTTTTCACCAGCACCTGTCTTATGAGTTTGGCTTTTGCTGTGATAGGCAGCTGAACCTGGGTTCAATGACAGGAGGAAGCCTGGCACCCTGTGGATGGCAGGTATGGCTAGAACTTAGAGGCTGAGTGAGCGAGTAGCACAGATGTGGCTGGAAGGTCATGTTGGGGCTAGACTAGACATGCCCTCATGAACTCTGTGGATGATTTAGGAAAAAACGATGGGACATACCATCCAGGGTTTTAAGCAAACAAGTCAGGTGACCTGGTGGAGAGTGGAGAGGGGCTGTGGCTTTGGTCACTTGGACCAGTCTGGCTGGACTTCTAGAGTTGTGTGTTTCCATCTCAAGTCTGCTCGTCCACCCCGGGCAGCTCTGCATTGTGCAGGACTGGGAGTTCCTACTGAAGGAAGTACCTTGGAAGGCTCAGAAGCTCTGCACCAGTCTTGCTATTGGCTGGAGGTCTCTGCACTGAATTGCAAGCATACCACTAGATAGTGATTAAAAACAGTTTTAGTGTTTTTTTAGAAAAAATGGACAGAAGATCCTGTCTAGCATTTTAGGGTGGCTCTGTCCACATGGGCCTCTGTGTTCTGACTCTAAACATTTGTTCTGTGTCCTGACCTTTTTACCGAGCAGTTTTGGTTGAGTTCAGTCATTTTCTAGATGGACAATGCTGGGCTGAGGGTACCAGCATAAATTCTCAGCAGGGAGGTGGATATCTGACTGCACAGCACTGGCTGCAGGGCATGCTGGGGAGGGAGTGGGCAGGGTGAAGGGCATGCCAGCACAGGAGAAGGAAGATGGGCAACAGACCACTCTTTGAGGCTATTAGGATAGAGGGGCTAGAGGGTAGGATCCCCTTAGTCTGGATGCTTGTTGTGCCTTCAAAAGATTCAATGTTAGCCATTTTCAACATCGGGGCCTTTCAAACTTCAGTGCACAAGGAGAGAAGAAGCAGGGTGGAAGAAACAAGGGCCAGTGGTAGGAAAGTGCTTGTAGGTATGAGGTCCCTGATTTGATGGCTCAGCATGTGGAGGGCAAGTCAGTCAATGTAATACAGGCAAAGTCCAATATGGTGCCTCGTAGGTGCTAGACATGGATCTAAGCACTTCACAAAGCAGTGGACATTCTGCAGATGTGAAAACTGAGACACATATTGTCCAAGGTCACACAACTAATATCAGAGCAAACAGGGTGCAAGTCCAGGCAGTCCAGCTGCAAGCCCACACTCTGCTGCCTTTCTGTGATGAAATGTTTGCCCACAGTGGGGCTTTGTGGGCAAACAGAGCCAACAGCAGGTAGCACCTTGTCCAGTCTGCACCTGAGACCTCAGGAGAATGTGACTAGCAATTGAGAACCCTTTGAAAGACCAAGGGTCCCCTGTGGATGGGCCTCAGTTTTCCCAAGACATAGGGATGATGCTTTCCCTAAGCTCAACTGACAGGGGTAGTGGACAATGATGCTCAGCCTCGCATTCCCCATTCTCACCCCATTCATTCACTGATTCACTCAATGATCATTTCATTGAGCACTTACTATACACCAGTCTTCTAGGTGCCAGGGCTGTATTGGTTAAAAAGAGAGAGCTGTCCTTTCAGTGGTATTAGAGAGAGAGGGAGAGACATTAAATACACACAATGATTTAAGTATTACTTGTGATATGAGCTTTAAAGAAGAAAAGCAAGGGATGACGATATGACACTGTAGGAAGGATGACCTAGTCTTCCCTGGGAGTGAGAGTCCTTAGGCCTGAGATTTAAATACAGTTTTGTGGAATGCTAGGGCTCTGTGAAAGTTATTTCCAGAGTTAGCTAAGCATTTAAGTTAAATTTCAATTAACTATATACATAAACTATATATTTTAAAAGTACTAACCAAAGAGTATACTCAAATGTGCCATATTAGAAACTGCTAGTTCATTCAGATGTTGATAAATTACCTTTTCCTTTTCTTGGGATAAATTTCTCCACTCCTTTCTATGCAGGGGTTGAAGTTGACTGTAAATATCTTACTGATCAGGAAGGATGAAACTCCCCAATTTTTAAAAATATTTTTAAAAAGTCAGATGTGGGAAAAACTGTTTGACTGAGTTTACTACAACTTGTTTCTATGAATTATGATTTTCTTGCTATTTTGTGGCCAAAACAAAATATGAAACCACTGAATGCTGAGGTCAATGTCAGACTTTAAGAGTCATCCATAGTCTCTGGGGCCAAAACGTTGTTGGCATAGAAGCAGCTTTGCTGTTTTTAGTAAGTCTTTTTATGGCAAGGAAATGTTGCATATTAGAACTTATCCATATTCTGGTTTATATGCATTTAAAATTTTTACACTCTGGGGAGGATTTCAGTGAAATAAAAACAGGTTTGAAAATGTCTTCGGTTTAGAGGTGTCAGAGACCTGGGCTGCCCTCCTCACTGAAGGCTCCCCAGCTCCATCTCAGGCCCCTCCCCTCGCCCCTGATGCCCCTCCCATGGCTCCTCATTCCCTCATGGGCCCTGACAGTGGCGAGGGAACTTCTGATGGACAACACACTGCTCCTTGGGGGTGACACAGACAAAACTGAACTGGAACTGAGGCAGATTCCAAAATTGTGCAGGAAAATGCTCTAAGCCCCAAGCCCACCCAAAGCTTTGGACCATTTTCAGCTCCTTGGACAGCAAACCACCCTACTTCAGCAGGCTGGGTGGTATACTCACCCTTCTTGGTGGCTTCGAAGCTATCGTGGAAGTGAATCCTCTGGATGTCATAGGTCAAGGTTGTGTTGGGCAGCAGAGTCCTGTTCCTGTTGATGATGTTGGCAGAGAACCGAAAGGCATGCTCCTCGGCGTTCATGACCTGGGCGTTGGGGCCATCTGCGTACTCAAAGATTCCTCCTGCGAGAGATGGGCACAGGCGTGTGTGCTGAGGAAGGAGAGGATGCCAGCCAAGACACTTGACCCAGAGGGTTTTACGGACAAACTCCCCCCACGTGTTCAGTAATATCCTAGATAATTCATATACACAGAAACTGTGCTGGAGCATAAGAAGTATGAAAACCTCCTAGTTCATTTCACTCAGCTAGCAAATTCCTGATAACAGAGACTGACGAACAGAGCCCAAGTAAAGCCACCAACTTATTAACATTGCTATAAAAATGCTGAATAGAGTGCTGGCAAGTACAACCTGCCAGAATATTACAAGGATAACATACCATGGCCTGGCAGAGTTGAATTCCAGGAATGTAAGGGTGGTTCAACGTAAAAACATCTATGAATATCATTCCATCACATCAATAGTTCAAAGGAAAAAAACCACATAACCAAATCATGAAATGCAGGAAGGCATTTGATAAAATCCAATACTTATTGCTGTTATAAATGCCTAATAAACTAGCACCTGGAAGAATACTTCCTTGAAGCATCTTTAGCTCAAATCAGCCTTTAATATCACACTGATGGTGAAAGACTAGAGACGTTCTCATTAAAAAGGGAGAGAGGGGAAGAATCCACACCACGCCATTAACCAATGAAAGAAGAGAAAAAGCATACCTCTTGGGCAGAAAAAAAGCCTGTTATTTGAAAGTGATATACATGTCTTCCTAAAAAAAAAAAACCCTGAAATAATCCCTAAACATGAAAACCAGTAGGAGCTAGTAGAAGATTCACATTAAATGACCAGTTAGCACAAATTAATAATGTTTCTTTATATCAGCAAAAACCAGCAAGAAAACTTAATAGCAAAATAATTTCATTTATAATGCTTGCAAAATATTAAATAACTAACAAACCAAATAATAAATGTGTACTTCTAGTAACAGCAACGACAAAAACACCTCAGTGGGAGACATAAAAGTGGGTTTAAATGAGGAGACATGTCACATTCTTGGGTATTTAAGGGCAGAGGTGTCAGTTTTCTCAAAAATTAAACTGAAAATTTAATTTTCAGTTTAATTCAATTCCAGTTAGAATCATAGGAGGATATTTCTTTTACTCGACAAAATGACTCTAAAATGCGTCTGGAAGACTAACTAGGAGATAACAGTCTAAAAAGAGATGAGAGGTGACTGTACCGCCAGGTTTAAAGTATACTATAAAGCCAAAATGATTAAACTGTGCCCTAATGGCATACGAAAACACAGGTAGATCAATCCAATGAGATTAAAAAGTCCCCAGAAGGAGATTCAAGTAGAGATAAGTATTTAAGACATGAGAAAGGTGGCTATTTCCAATTAGTAGGTAAAAGATGAGTCATTCAGGAATTGTGCTGAGACAATTATTCAATTATTTAGGAGAAATATAATTTAGATGCTAATCTTAAGCCACATATCAAAATAAGTTATATGCCCTGGCTGGTGTGGCTCAGTGGACTGAGCACTGGCCTGTGAACAGAGGGTTGCTGGTTCAATACCCAGTCAGGGCATATGCCTGGGTTGCAGGCCATGTTTTCAATAGGGGATGCATAAGAGGCAACCACATGCTGATGTTTCTCTCCCTTTCTTTCTCCTTCTCTTCCCCACTCTCTAAAAATAAATAAATAAATAAATAAATAAATAAATAAATAAATAAATAAATAAATATTTTAAAAGCTCCAGATGGATTAAAGATTAAATAGCAAGAAAGTAACGGAAGAAAGGAGGAAAGAAAACACTACATAAATACCAAAAGAGAAAATATAGGCGGATATTCCATAATATTGAGGTGGAAGAGGCCTTCCTGGAATTTCAATAAAGTCAGAAATAAAGAAGGAGAAAGATCAATAGCTCCACAGAAATCATATAAAATTTGTATTTATCAAAACAACCATAAACAAAACTAAAAGGCAAACAACAAACCAGGAAATGATATTGGTAACATATATGGCAGTACAAAGGTTGATGATCTTATGTTATAAAAAGCACTTAAACCTCAACAACGAAAAAAAGATAAACACTCCATGAGAAAAATATGTAAAAGATGGGGGTGGGGCTAGGCAAAGGAGGGCATGGGGGGAATTGGGACAACTGCACAATAGAATGACAATAAAATATTAAAGAAAGAAAGAAAGAAAAGAAGGAAGGAAGGAAGGAAGGAAGGAAGGAAGGAAGGAAGGAAGGAAGGAAGAAAAGAAAAGAAAAGAAAAACTAGCAACCATAAAAAATATGAAAAGGGCAAGCATAGATGTTTCACAAAAGAAAAAATAATAATACAAAGGAGCTATTAACATGGGAAGAAATGTGCATCAAGCCTGATAAGAAACTCAGTTGAAATCATCAGTGAGATACCATGTTTCATCGGCAAACATAAAACTGATTATAGCACCCAGCTTTGGTGAAGGAGTTTGGAGACTGACACTTGACTCTTGGGTAGAAGTGGGAACTGGCACACCCGCCTTCCCGATGGCCATTAGAAATACGCCAAAGGCCTTAAACACGCTCACGTCTTGGACTCGATACTCTGGCGGCTCCGGTAGTGGGCACACGGCGCGTGGGGAGGGGAACTAGAGGTGTCCCACACGAGAAATAGCTGAAAAACTGCACTGTGCTGTGTATTTCCCATACTAGCGAACAATTCATGATTTGAGAAATACCCATACTGAGTGTGTGAGTGACCAATGGAGGTTAGGGAGCAGGCCATGCAGCGTGGCCCCAGGTCAGAAGAGGAAGAGGAAGGAGAAGGTGGGGGGAGGGGGGAGGCAATCACGTCGTCGCCGTCAGAATG